>OVAN01005534.1:0-23286 GCA_900406275.1 Anastatica hierochuntica | reverse complement strand
TATATATATATATATATATATATATATATATATTTTGTCAGCAAAGGTGAAATTTTAGCTATGGCAATCGCCAGAGAGAATCCGCGTTAGACAGATGGGAACAAAAGGAAACACTTCAAAAGAAACAGACAAAGGAAACGGTAATTTTGCTAGCAAATCCGCTGCCTTATTAGCCTCCCGAGGAACCCATACGAATTTGATGCCATCAAATTTTGCCCGCCATGTCTTAATATCACGAATGAGATTATGGAAAGTGAAGCACACCTTCACCTCATTTAAGATATTGACTACTTGTTTGTTGTCTCCTTCCAAAACCACTCTTCGAAACCCTTTGCACCAAAGCTGTTGGAGAGAGAAGAGCAGAGCTTGGAGTTCCGCTTCTAGGGGATCAGCACATATAAAACCCGCAGCACGACCAGACTCTAAATAGGTACCTTCCGAATCCCTCACTATCCACCCAGTCGTTCCAATTTGATGGTGAGACACACCTGCATCATAATTACATTTTACAAACCCGTTACCCGGGGCACTCCAAACGGCTTTACGACACTGTTGGGATCTTGCAGCATCTACGAAGGTTGAATTATCCAGAATCTCTGCCGTATCTTGTATGGCGGATTGTAGATCATCATTCCATTGACTAGCCTGTTTTTGGTAAACCAAAAGATTCCTGCTCTTCCAAATACGCCAAAGTATCCAGATAGGGAGATGACAGCCAAAACTAGGTACATCCTTATTACCCAAATCGCAGATGAGAGCATTAATTTTGTCATCAAAACTTACGCTCGAACCTACAATTGTAGGGTTAAGCACGTGGACCCCTCGCCAAATAGCCTTCACATACGCGCAGTTGAAAAATAAATGGTCCATAGTCTCCTCAGCTCGCCAACACCTTTTACAAATTGTATCCCGCGACATATGGCGGGACCGCAACACAGAGCCTACCGGGAGCGAGTTAGATAATACCCGCCAGAGAAAATGCTTCAACTTGGGAGTCACTGAACTGACCCATATTTTCTTTTTCAAATCAAAGGTACCCGGTATCGGAAGAACTTATTTTGGATCAATCCGAGAAGCAAAACGATAGGCGGACTTGACCGTATAGATCCCATCATCATTGAACGCCCAACCCGCCAGGTCGTTGGCTGGAGAAGTACTCAACCGTAACGAACGGATAATATCAATATCGCCCTCATCTATAAACGTAGATAGCTTACCAAGGTCCCAGCGATTGTGCCCAGGTATTAGCAGCTCGCTAACCCGGGTAATCGCAGATATCATTCCTGTTCTTGGCCTGGCGGGTCTTGGTGGGATGACCGGTAGCCAATTATCTTCCCAAACATAAGTATTTACCCCATTCTCAATTAACACACGCATGCCCTGATTAACAAGATCGCGTCTTTCCAGGAGAGATCTCCATACAAAGGAAGGTTTCGAGTCGAGCCCCGCTTTAATTATTGTCGTATCCGCATGATATCTGGCTCGCAGGAGTCGGCCAACCAGACTGTGAGGTTTATGTAAAATTCGCCATACTTGTTTGCCAAGCATTGCTAGATTAAATTTCTCCAAATTTCGAAAACCTAGACCTCCTTCAAACTTCGAAAGACTTAATCGCCTCCAGGAAAACCAATGCATACCTTGTTTGTCCGGGCCTTTACTCCACCAAAAATTTGCCAAAGCACCTTCGATTTCATCATAGATACCTTTCAGAAGTTTGAAACAGTTCATAGTGTAGACAGGCATAGCTAGAGCAACCGTCTTAACCAAGATTTCCTTACCCGCCTCAGAGAAGAAATTTGTTGTCCATTTATTCGTGCGCTGATGCACCTTCTCGACGATATATTTGAAAATATCCTTCTTTTTTCGACCCACTTATTCTGGGAGGCCCAAATATTTCCCGTTACCCCCATCATTATGGATATTAAGAATATGACGTATTTTTGTTTTGACGCGTGCTTGTATTTTTGAACCAAAAGTGATGGCCGATTTATTGAGATTGACGGATTGGCCCGAGACTTGTTCATATAGTCGCAACGTATCCATGATGGTTTTACAAGACTTTGGATGAGCATGGCAGAAAAATAAGACATCATCTGCAAACATAAGATTATGAATCGTAGGCCCATTATTGCTTAGCTTGATACCTTTGAGTTTATTCCGGGCAGCGCCTGTGTCAAGCATGTGTGTAAGGATTTCAGCACAAAGGATGAATAGATAGGGCGACAGAGGGTCTCCTTGTCGTATGCCTCGTTGAGGACGTATCTCGCCATGAGGGGCTCCATTGATAAGAACAGAAAAAGATACCGTTTCGACACAGGACATAACCCATTGGATCCATTGAGTCGAAAACCCCATAGCCTCCATAGTATGTCGGAGAAAAGCCCATTCAAGTCTGTCATAGGCCTTTGTAATGTCCGTTTTAATAACCATATAGGATTTTGCCCAACGTTTCCGAGACTTCAAGGAATGAAGAACCTCGTGTGCAATGATCACATTATCCATTATATTCCTATCTTGAATAAAAGCCACTTGATTCTCCAAGATTAAGGAAGTAAGATGAACCTTGAGACGGTTGACCAGGATTTTGGACACTATTTTGTAGCTGACATTGCAAAGAGATATGGGTCTGAAATCTGACATCTTCAAGGGAAGATTCTTTTTTGGGATCAAACAGATATTCGTATGATTGCGTTGGCTAGGCATAGAATTTGTTCGGAAGAATTCTTGTACCTCATGGGCTATATCTTCCTTCAGATCCGTCCAGAATTGCTGATAGAAAGCTGCCGAGAAACCGTCCGGCCCCGGTGCTTTGGTGGATCCAATACTGAAGATAGCCTCCTGAATTTCCTTGTCTGAAACCACAGCAGTCAATTGGCTATTCATTTCCGCCGTTACACGAGTCGTAAAACCTTCAAAGGCCTTGGCCATTGCAGCAGGTGATACCGAACCAGCTGAAAACAAAGAGGAAAAGTAATTATTCGCTACTTGACCAATTGCATCATCCCCTCGATATATCCGCCCATCATCATCCTCAGTAGCAAGAATACGGTTCTTGGCACTCCTTCCTTTGGTTTGAAGATAAAAATACTTAGTATTACGATCTCCAAGGGTGAGCCAACGATTTCGACTTTTAAGCTTCCAGTAGTGTTCCTCATCCTTGTAAGCTTGACATAATTGTTGTTGGATATCCCGTCTCTTCACAGTTGAAACTCGGCTGTCAGAATAAGCGCGATCAAGTTTTACTTTTAAAAATTTGATTCGGTTAGCCGCATTTGGTTTATGCTTCAATTTGAAATTAGCAATGGTACTCCGCGCCTTGGCAAATTTGGATTCGAAGGATTGGGCGCACCCCTATCCTCCTTCCCAATTATTGAGGACCGTCGACTTAAAATTTTCAAACTGCACCAACTTATCATCATATCGAAATTGGCCTTTTTGTGGAGGGAGAGAACGCGAGAGTGATGAGAGGTGGTCTATGATCGGAACCTTCGAAAGGCAAGAATTCCAGCAATGCAGAAGGGAAAATCTGCAGCCATTCAGAATTCGCGAAAGCCTTATCTAAACAACAACGTACATCGTGAGAATGTCATTTACCCGTCCATGTAAACCGATCTCCAACACTACTCAGATAATGGAGATCACAGACCGCAATCATACGCCGAAAATCGGTAAAACTACACTCCGGTCGAACCGGCCCTCCTTGTTTTTCATCGTTACTAAGAATTTCATTAAAGTCTCCGGCTAAAATCCACGGACCCGTATGCTGAATCGAAAGGCGTTCTAATCGCTCCCATAATTGATGTCGTAAACTCGCTTGAGGAAAGCCATAGACAAAGGAATAAGCAAAAGATACTTCATTAAATTCAACAGTACAATGGACTAAATTTGGAGATGAAAACAAAACAGAAAGACAAGATGCATTTTTCCATAACAAAGCAACTCCGCCGCTTCGGCCACGCGGAGGTTCGGTGAAGTAGCGGTCGTAGCCGAGATCACAGGCAAGATCGCGAATACTATCATCATTTTGCTTTGTCTCGAATAGGCATAGAATGTCTGGGATATTGGTACAAACCAACTCCTTTAGGCGTCGAACCGTCAAGGCTATGCCTAAGCCTTGACAGTTCCAAACAAGTGAACTCTTGGCTCCGTGGGTGGATTCGGCTCCACCATACCTTCATCATCAGCATTGTCACAAGCAGTACCACTGCTCTCACCCAATTCGAAACTCTGTTTCTTCCTTTGACCCATCGATGACTCACCATCTTCAAGCTTCCTTTTACGATTATTCATACCTTCCTCAACATCCATATCATCAACTTCACCGCTATTACCCTCGTGAGTAGGGCTGCTCGCCTGTGAATGAATCACTAGAGCAGATTCAACAGCCGGTGTTGCAGGTTCGATTAAGGCTAACGGCAGAGCATCCAAGGGAGGAGCAATGGTTGGTGGCCGCACATAGAGGAACCCATTTGGCAACCGGAGATGAGCCCGAGGCATCATCGGAGCAGCAGCATGTCCACGCAGAAGGTGAGCACCACCAAAACCGTTCTGATTATGTTCATCATTGTCATCGTCATCTTCATCATCTGGAGGAGGAGGTCCATTAGGGAGGAGGCAAGCACCCGAATCATGTGTAAGCATACCACATGACACACACACACCGCGAAGTCTTTCATAGGTTAAGTGGAGCAGAGTGTTGACGCCGGGTAAGAACTGGAAGTAACGCCGGAATCGGAGTGGATGGCGAACATCCCAGTCAATCAACACTCTCACAAACTCCACCCGAACCGCAACGATGGGGTCATAATCAATTTGTAGCAGTTGCCCGATTGCTCTGCCTATGAGTGAGATCACCTCTCTGTTAAGAAACTGAAGAGGAATCCCACGGATCTGGATCCAAAACGGGATGAAATTCAACTCAAAGGGATTGAGTAAAGGGTACCAACGCTCCATGATCAGCATTCTATCCGCAAAAGACCACGGCCCACGCCTGAGCACCGCATTCATCGACTCTTCAGAGGGGAATATGAACTGGAAACGTCGTCCGTCCAAGATCCGGTCGTAGACTATGCCGGCGAGGCCCCAAAGGCGAGGAAGATGAGCAATAATCGTTCTGATATTTTGCCTCCTAGGCATCAAAGGCCGCCCTATCAGAACAAAGCGGTTCTCACCCGCCGCTTGCATAACCGCCTCCGGTGGAAGCACCACCGGCTCATCATCAATGCCTAACTCGAGTTCGTCAATCTGCCTCCTGGGATCATTAGCCATGGCGTCGGAGTTTTGTAGGTAAGGAAACAGAGAAGAAGATGGAAAGGTTTGTGAGATTTTGGGAGATAGGAATCGAAAGAAAGGGTCGTTAAATGGGGAAGAGAGATCCCCCACTTCTTCACGAGTCTTCAAAGCAGACATCGTGGGCTAAAGAATCTCAAATCGTGCTTGATAACCGAAGAACCGTCACTCCACGATGAGGAAATCTCTGCTCAACCGCTTATGACGGCGAGAAAAACACAGGAAAGAGAAAACCAAAACCACCGGAAAAAGCTACCGGGAATCGCCCTAGAAATCGCTCTCAATACGCATTGTTTCGCTAATGGTTATGAATTTTTTACTTAAAAATAAATATTTTATATTTTTAACAAAATCTAACCATATGTATATTTTAGGATAACATTAATAGAGAGTTTTAATAAATTAAATATTATAATTCTAATAAATTAAATATCATAATTAAAATTTAATGACATTTTGTGTAATATATCACATAATACGATGTTATTTTTAAATTGACACTTTCTAATAAGTAAGATAAATTTTTTAAAAAAAAATTAAAAAAAAAAAAATTAAAAAAAATTAAAAAAATTAAAAAAAAATGCCTTCTTACTATGAAAACCACAATAAAAGCACTGCATTCAATGGTGTTTAGCTTAAAATGGTCAAAAAAGGTTTCTTACAAGCTTTTATTATATTTCTCCTTTTCACCATTTTTAGCAAAAGGCCATTCATTATCCAATATTCCTTTTCAAAATTTAATTATTAATCAATCATAATATTTTCAACGTCTAAAAAATGATTTAGCTTCCAAATTTTCAATTAGCAAATTCACTAGAAACCAAAATGACACAAAACATACACAAACGAGTCAACAACACATCCCTAGTTAAAAATACTTAAATTAAAACCAAACAAAGTCTCTCTCAAATTATTGACTCCACATTTTTTTATTACAAAACAACACCCAACTTCTCATCACGATCATCTAACAATAACAATGAAGACTCTTCATCTTTCCCAACTTTACACATCTCCAAACTCGTCAACCTCATGGCCCTTACCGCTTCCCCTTCCCAATCCGTCCTCGCCAATACCGCATACAATATAGAAACCGCGCAAGCCGCTTGAGCCGAAAGCAAACCAAACCACAACCCACTAAACCCGATTTTCAACCAAAACGCTAGTCCAACAGCAACAGGAGTTCCAACAAAATAAAACGAACCAAGATTAACATGTGCCCCAACCGCTGGCCGACCTGTTCCTCTTAGTATCCCACAACCTGTTGTTTGCGGGCAATTCCCTAGCTCGCAAAGCCCGACTATTGGCATTACTGAAGCAACCAACACTTTAAGTGGCTCATAGCCAGTGAAAAGCCCTGCCCAACGCTCTTTTAGTACCACGGTCCACGCCACATTCAATGTTCCTACCACAAATGCGCAACCTAAAGCCACATTCGCGGCTAGCCTCGCCTTGTATGGTCTTCCTGCACCGAGCTCGTTCCCCACCTAATGAAAACCCAAAACAGAAAAACAAATCTTAAAATTTTAGTTATTAAAGTCTAAACCTTTTGTCACATGTAAAGGAAACAGAAAAGGACAAGTGGTTTCGATGAGGTTGAAAGATTGTCATGAGATTTGCAACAATAAAATAGACCACACTTGACTTCTTTCTTTTCAACCACTTTATTTTCATTTTTAAATTTTTTTTTTAGGTTTGTTTATGTCAATGCCCTATTAATGGAAGTTGATGCAAATATTTTTCACAACTTACACATCGCATTGCACGTTTTTTATCCTCCTTTTTTTAATCTCTTTTTCCAAAATAAAAAAAACTAAAAAAAATACAAATGATAATAAGTTAATAACTAAGCCGTTAAGCAAAAAAAATCAAAATCTTTCTTGAATAAGGCTCTTATCTCTTGTAAATTGTTTTCAAAAACTTCAAGTTCCAAGAGTTTTTAATTCCTAATTTAATTAATTAATTACTCATAATCTCTCTAATGACTAGTCTTAGCTAAAAGACGTTTCATCTACACTTTAAAACTTTCAATTTTCAAATCTTGACCACTAATCAAAACTTAGTCAATAGTCTTTTGACTCAAAATCATTAACCAAAGAATCCACATAACACACATAGTCAATGGTCTTTGACCAGTTAAAAAAGACAGAGACACGTACCCGAGCAGAGACACATCCAGCTAAAGCCATAGGGACAGTATACATAAGACTTGTGGTCTGAATCAAGATCCCAGTCGCAGCCACCGCAAGTTTAGGATTCTCTAAGTAACCACCCATCACCGTCACAATCTCATACCACCACCACTCTAAACATATCCCTAAACAACTTGGAACCGCCACTTTCATCAACGGTCCTAACCCTCCAACAAACTCCACCACAGACAACGGCCAAGACTGAGCGACCACCGTATATCCGCCACCATCTCTCTTCTGCAGTCTCCCACTTACCCAAACATAACCAACCAAAAGCACAACCATGATCAAGTTCGTTACTACAGAAGCAGTAGCCACACCAGGCACACCCCATAGCTTCACCATCACCAACCAATAATTCAATGGCACGTGGAACGCTACTGCAGCTAACGTGCACCACATCATCGGTTTCGTCACACGCTGCGACCTTAAGTAAACCCTTAACGGCTGAAGCAGAGTATTAGTCAAAAGATCAGGAAGTGCATAGAGACAATACTCTGCTGCTGTGGCTGTGATCTCTGGGTCTTGACCCATGAATAGCATGATGGGTCCAAGGTTGATCCATAGGAGACTAATGGGCACGGAGGCCATCAAGAGAATCACGACCATACGGTGGAGAGAGAGCGAGAGAAGATCCCAGTTCTTGCTTCCAAAGGCTTGGCTACATACTGGCTCGAGACCCGAGGCGAGTCCCACGAGAACAGAGTAGCCTGTGATGTTAGTGAAGCCGATGGAGAGAGCTCCTCCGGCTAGCTCGAGGCTACCGAGACGGCCGAGGAAGAGGACGGAGACGACGGCACGTACGTAGACGAGACAGTTCATAGCTGTGATCGGTAAAACCATAGCCCATAGCTCTCTTAACTCTTCTATGACTTGAGGAAGTGTTGGGTTTTTATGAGAAGTGAAATCGTTTGATTGGTCTTTATCTTCCATTGAATTTGTGTTTTCTTTAGATAGTGAGTTTGATGAAACAGAGGAAGAGAAAGGTTCGATTTTTTTTAAGGAAGGAGGAGAGAGGAAGCCATGGGAGACGAAGAAGCTTCAAGCTTTACGAGTGAAACAGAGAAGAGATATGGAAGAAGTGAAACAGAGGAGGTAGAAAGGAAAGGGAAAGAAGAAGAAGAAAAGAGAAAGAAAGTAAAACACTGAGAAAAACAAAAAATATGTTCGTTTGTCTCCTGAAAGTGAAAGGAGGAAAGCTGCAATAAATAGAGGAGAAAGAGTTATAAAAATAAATAACTAAAATATGAAACCAAAAATATTAAAAAAAAAAGGTTAAATATATAGGGTTCCATTGGCATATCAGCAAATAATTTTTGCCTTTTTATATGCTGTCAATCAATTTTGCTTAACTATATTTAAAAAAATTGGATACGAGTTTTTTTTTTTTACTACAACTTTCGTTTTATTAACTCATAATATCATTTGTTACAAGAGAAATCAGAAAGAATGGACAGTAATTAAACAATGACCGGGGTTCAGAAACTTGAATAGCATGTTTAGTCAAAAGATCAGCACAAGTGTTTGCTTCTCTGGGACTAAAAGTATACGTGAGTTCTTCAAAACAATGTGACCAATCCGCAATTTCATCGAGGTAGTGTTGGAATATCAGATGCTTAAGCTTCTCCTGTAAGAGTTTGTAAACATTAAGATTATCTCCACAGAATTCCACCTTTCGGTATCCCAAGCTCCAAGCTGCCTGAATGGCCCAAAGAAGTGCTGTGAGTTCAGCTTCTTCGACAGAACACCGACCTTGGTATTTCCCCATTCCGCAGTGCAAGACCAGGCCTCTGCTATCCTGAATGATCCATCCCAAGGTTGAAAATATGTTACCTTGTCGGTGTGATGCATCATAATTGCACTTGACCCATCCAACAGGAGGGGGAAACCACTTTCCTCTTCGGTTTTCACAGACCCGAGTCGACATTGGGGGGTCTAAGCTGGTATCATGTGCTTGTGTCTTCCACTCATTGAAATCATTCATTGTTCTGTTAGCCATCTCAAAGCTTGAGCGCAACCGTCTATTGTAGAGTAGCTCATTCCGAGCCTTTCATAATTGCCAAAGCAAGTGGCATGCCACTAATCGTCCGTGATTCTTATGCCTAGAATAGATAGTATCCAGCAAAAGTGATCGGATCGGGTTCTCATTGAGATGAGGAAGGTCCAATCCAATTTTCGCCAGACATATATCGCGTATGGGCATGTGAAAAATAGGTGTTCCGTAGTCTCCTCAACAGAAGTGCACCGAATACAGTGGAGATCAACTGGGACATGTCTCCGTATGAGATTTGCAGAGGTGGGCAGAATGTTTGAGCATATCTTCCATAGAAAGTGCTTGAGTTTCTGGGGGATCTCCAAATTCCACAAAGCGTGGCATATCTCTGGTTGAGTCGCTAAAGGTGCTTGTGTGTCCTCCGTTGTTGTTAATGATTTCCAAAGAGGATAACTAGTCTTGACTGTATATTGTCCATTATTAGTGTAGCACCAAAAAAGAGAGTCTGGAGGCAGCTTAGGAGCAAGATATAGCTTCCGAATAAGAGCATGGTCACCTGGGTCTATAAACCTCTCGAGAGCCGTCTCATCCCAATCTTTAGTGTGGATATTTATAAGGGCGTGCACCTTTGTAGTCGGATCAACATTGGGTAACAAGTGTGCCGGGCGCGGGGGTTGTGTTGGCAACCAGCAATCTACACCCATCTGCGTAAGTTTACCGTCTCCTATTCGAGTGCAAGACCCATGGCGGAGAAGTTGGCTCCCAAACAATAAGGATCGTCAGCCATACGAAGCACCATGTCGGGCAGTGGCTTGGAGGAGTTCACCATTCTTAAAGTAGCGTTGTTTCAATACTCTAAATAATAAACTTTGTGGTCTGCGCAATATCTTCCAAACTTGATTGGCCAGCAACGCTTGGTTAAACCCATGCAGATCACGAAATCCCAACCCACCACTTCGCTTTGATGTAGTGAGCTTAGACCAAGAAACCCACGTCATCTTTCGTTTTCCTGGAGTAGTACCCCACCAAAACCGGCTTAACATCCCATTTAACTCATCACAAAGCTCGACCGGTAACTGGAAGCAGTTCATGGAATATATAGGCATTGCTAAAGCAACACTTTTAATCAAGATTTCCTTACCGCCGATAGAAAGCGATTTTGCCAGCCTTGGATGCGACGTTCCACCTTCTCTTTAATGTATTTAAACATCTCTTTCTTTTTCCGTCCAAATTGTTCTGGTAATCCCAGGTATTTCCCGCCACCGCCAGTGTTCGAAATCTGGAGTATATGCTTGACCATATTGCGCGTGTGCTCATAGACTTTGGTACCAAAAGTAATAGTAGATTTCTCAAAGCTGATAACCTATCTTGAGAGTTCCGCATATTGCTGGAAGATTGTGGCCAGAGTGTGGTTGTTCTGAGCATCCGCTTTAGCAAAAAACAAAGAGTCATATGCAAACAAGAGATGTGTGAGCACCGGGCCACCGCGACTTAACTGAATCCCTTGTAGATGATCGTCTGCAGAAGCTTTATTGAGGAGACAACTCAATACGTCCGAGCATAAGATGAATAGATAGGGTGATAACGGGTCCCCTTAGCGTAGACCGCGTTGGGGCATGAACTCTCCATAAGGGCTACCATTGATAAGCACTGAGAACGAGATAAAGCGAACGCATGACATGATCCAACCTATCCACTGTTCACTAAAACCTTTCCGACGCATAACTACCTCCAAAAAGTTCCACTCTAATCTATCATAAGTCTTATTAATATCAATCTTGACAGCCATATAAGTGGTGTTAAACGGTTGTTTGGACTATAATGCATGAAACACCTCATGAGCCATGATGACATTATCGGTAATTTAGCGTCTAGGGATAAAGGCCGCTTGATTCTCATTCACAATATCAGTTAATACATGCTTAAGGCGGTTAACTAAGATCTTAGATACCACTTTATACAAAACTGTACATAAACTGATGGGGCGGAAATCCTTCATAGTTTGGGGGCGGTTAATTTTTGGAATAAGGCAAATATTTGTATGGTTTAAAGTAGAATCAAACGTACTCGTTCGGAAAAAAGTTTGGATCTCCGTGACTATGTCCGACCCTATTATATCCCAACACTCTTTGTAAAAGCCGTAAACCCATCAAAACCCGGAGCTTTAAACGAGCCGATAACAAAAAGGGCAGAATGAATCTCCTCCGTAGTAACTTCCTTTGTGAGTTCACTATTCATCTCCGGTGTTACCACACTCGGAACACATTGAAAAAGAATGGATTCTGATTCCAGCGTCGTTGATGTAAATAATGTTGTGAAATACTTCTCAGCTTCAATAGCGATATCAACATCCCCGGTTAGTACTTGACCATCATCGTTCTTGACAACTGTGATACGGTTTTTCACTCTTCGATTTTTCGTGACTGCATGGAAAAAGCGAGTGTTATGATCCCCGTATTTCAGCCAAGATGATCGACTTTTTTGAAACCAAAAATTTCCTCCGCTTTGTAGGCTTGACCAAGCTCTTTGCGAAGCCTCTTTATAGTCTCGATTGACGTTTGTGGTTTTTGTGTCAAGGCATCTATCCGATTACAGAGCTCTGCAATCCTCTGTCGTGAATTCATATGCTTCCGTCGTTTCCAAGCAGAAAGTGTAGCACGAAAATTACGGATTCACATAGCAATACTAGTTGGTACATGTTGTCGCCAACTTTTGGCGACCACCTCTTTGAACCCCGGTTCACTACACAAGCGAGAGTCAAACCGGAACTGTCATTGGCCACTCGCAGCTTTATCTCGAATTTTAATGATAACCGGGCGATGATCCGATTCTACTAAATCCAAGAACTCAATTTCGGACAAAGGGTAAAGAGCTTTCCACTCTTTATTTGCCATCACACGATCCAAACAACATTGTACCGTATGGTGTCTTCTCTTCCCCACCCAAGAGTATCGGTTCCCGGTAAACCTCAAGTCCGATAATCCACAAACTCGCAGCACTGTTTGAAAATCAACAAGACTCCATGGTTCACGATCACGACCTCCAATTTTCTCCAAAGGTGTTAGTATTTCATTAAAGTCACCACAAAGTATCCATGGTGCTTGTCTTTGAGTTGAAATTCTTTGTATTTGCTCCCATAATAAGTGTCTCAACTTACGATATGGGTTTCCATAAACAAAGGAGAAGTAGAAAACAACACCAACTTTATTAATACTAACGTCAATCATACGAGCAGACATAGATAACACGGACACATAAACACAACCATTCCATAGTAATGCAATACCCCCACCCCCTCTAACAAATGAAACATAACTAACATTATCAAACCCAACTTGAGCAGCGACGTCCCTAACGATATCATCGGGATTCTTCGTCTCGATGAGAAAGAGCATGTCCAGAGCAAAGGATTTCTTCAACTCCTTGAGGCGTCGAACTACCGGGAACTCTTTCAAACCCTAGCAATTCCAAAAGGCTGTATTCATTCCGCCTCCGGTGGCTTGTGGCCCACCGTGTCGTCGCTGTTAGCGTGTGGTTGCTCCTCATTGCAATTTTGGTCACGGGAAGAGCTTGCTCCAGGATTCATATTGTACCAAGTCCGGATCTCTCGAGCCTCAGCATGTGATCATCTTCGTTTTAAGAAACTCTCCTGTAGATCATCCGCCTGAACCACATGGCGAAGGTCTCAATATCCTGCAGGCAAACTGTTAACAGGCGAGTGTACCTTTCTTTTCTTTGAGGCATTTGAACCATCCGCTGTATCCGGTGCTTCTGGAACATAAGGTATCTCCTCTGGAGCTTCAGCAGATTCATGGCTTTGTTCCAATGGAGGCTGACCATCATTACCCGGATCATCATCATCTTCATCATCACTTGGACCCGAGGAGGCCCTTGACTCGTCGGGCACTTAGCAGAATCGTGAGAAAGCATTCCACAGGTGCCACAGAAGTTGCGGACTTTCTCGTAATGCAGATGCAGAGTAACAATTTCATTGCCAAATTGAAAGACTTCGCGTGTGCGCACAAGATCTTCAACATTCCAGCAGAGGCAAAGTCAAACAAAGTTCGCATGATGAGCACCATCTCCATCGTCTCCATAAAGGCTCCAATCTCAACACCGATATGCATAACCATTGCAAGAGTAAGAAACTGAATAGGTATGCCATGGATTTGAACCCACAGTGGGATGAAGTTGAGGTATTCATCAGAGAACTCCGGAGTCCATCTCTCCATGGTACAGAGCCAGTCATTAAAGGACCAAGGGCCACGACGCATGACTGAAAGCATCGCATCTTCAGAGGCGAAAACATACTGAATCTTCTGATCTTCAATTATTCTCTCAGTCACTCTGCCATGAACGCCCCACATACGAGGCAGAGCATTCAACATAGATCGGAGGGGTTGTTTTTGACTGGCTTGATGATGAGACTGTAGTGGTTCTGGTCCGCCGCCTCTTCCTCCAGTCGGAGATGCACAGTCACGATTGGGTCCGAAGCACCCAAAGTGACATTCTTCATTTTGTTTCTCAACTTATCGGACATGATTAGCAGAAAGAGAAGAGGCTGAGTGAAATCAGAGTATCTCGGAACCTTTGCGGTTTCAAATCCCTTAAATAGATTGAAGTAATCGGCAGTTGAGATGGAGTTAACCGTCGATGGAAGGGTAATCGCCAAAGCAGTTACTGGGGAAGTAACCGTCGATCCGAAATCAAAGCAACGGCCAATCGTCGATGGTTGGCAAAGACAAATCTCCGGCGAGATTAGGCAGAGTAGAAGGCAAATCGGCAATCGTCGATTGAGTCGCATCGGTTCCTTTTTAGGGTTCTTCATAAAAAAAGATTTTTGACTACTTGTCCATTGGATACGAGTTATCAATTATTAAAAATTTATTTTTATTTTTTATATAAAAGATTATTAATTTAAACTAACTAAACCAATAAAATTTACGTTACATAATATAAATGATCATAAAATACAAATAGTTTTAACTTTTGCGTAGCTTTTTAAAAACATCACTGAAATAAATAAAAAAATCTGTAAATCATCAGTTAGAGCATCTTCAAAAGACTCTCTAAATATTCAAATATGAAGATTTTTACATTCCAAAAAGAAACTTCAAAACTTCAAGTTTGAAGTTTGAAGTTTGATAATTTTTATTTTCATTTTAGTCTCCACAATTACACATCATACTTTTTGTTCTTAAAAGTTTTGTTATTTATCGTTTTAATCCTTAAATATTTTATATTTCATAATATTTCAAATATTTTCCTATAAATGTAATTTTTACACATAAAATTAAAAAAAAAATTAAATAAGACTAAAAATATTTTATAACTAGACTTGTACAACAATAATATTATAACTAGATTTTATGGAATAATGTGATATTTTCTTATAATTTAACATTTAATTTTGTAATTTTATGTAAAATTTTAATATTTTAGTATAACTTTTTTATTAATTAATATTGTTGTGATAATTTTGTAGATATGTTAATTATTTATAAATGTTTAGTGAATTTAAATTAGTTATGATAAATATAAGGATCACAAAGCAAAATACAAATACTTTTGAAGTTAAATTTTTTAACAAGATTTTTGGAGAAAAACATCTCCAAACTTCAAATGTGAAGTTTTGGAAACTTCAAAATGAAGATTCTTTTTGGAGATGCTTTTAGAGTGAAATGAAAGTAGTACCAAAAACTGAGGATTTCAAGATATATAGATTGAAAATTATGTGATAAACTGAATCTCAATCCATCAAAAATAGATAAATATATTTAATAAAAATATACAAGAGATCATACAAAAATATTAAACTCATTTTCAAACAATTTATATTGTCAGTCTAAAATATTTTTATTTTTCAATTAAACTAATTTTGTTATATTTTAAAGTATACCGTCTAAAAACGGAATCAAGTACTTAAAAGCTATAAATCAAATTGAATGGATCAAACTATAATTTTTACATATGAGATACAAAATAAAAAAAAAAAGAGAAAGATAGAATGATTAAATATTCACTTATTCAAATCTCATTTTTCCTCAACCCCCTATCAAGGTCCCGATTATAAGGAAATAAAATGTTACTTATTTGATAAAATAATAATATTAACAAATTTATACTACGTTATTACGGTATTATTCTTTCTAACCTATATTATAAGTGATGATTATGTTGTCACCATATTAAGTGATTATTTTAATCCTTTTTTTTGTCAAAGCATATTTTTAGTCTTCAATGCAGATTGTTATTTGTCTTCTATAGTTTTTTTATTACCATTTGTTTTCTATAGTTAAAAACGATTGTTTAATTTGTAAAAAAATTTAGTATGTGTGCAATTTTTTTTTTGAGAAATAATTAGGTCGGATACCTGTTAGGCATTAATTGTAAGATATTTGCATTTGCTTCGCTTGTAACACGATTTTTTCTTTTTAAGCGAAATCTTTATTGTAACGAAACTTTGGAAATTTAAACGAGCAAATCTGCGTTTAGCACGACTCCAATTCCATTTACATTTTCTTCGATTTATACAAAATCGATCACTCAGTTTTTTTCAAAACGGGCAACTTTAAGTTTTCAAAACGTAAAATAGAGAGGAATTCAAAAGATCCACGCATGGAGTTCATTTTCGGCCATTGTAATGATGGATTAATGACTTGTCGATTTTCGTTATTTTTATTTGGGTACTTTAAAATTTACTACTTTCATCATTTTCTAAAATTAAGTACTCGTGATGTTGGCCGTTTGACTATTTTTATTTTTTAAGCAGCAACTAGATTAGGGATGAGCGCTCGGAGTTTTGATCGGGTTTTGTTCGGATTCGGGTCAAGAACTCCTGGGTTTTTAAAAAGTTTGGGTCATGTTTGGTTTTAGGTCGGGTTTAGTAAACATATTGAAACCCAGATATATCCGATAATTTTTCCGGATTCAGGTATTTTCGGGTTTTTTTGGGATTGGGTTCAGATTTTCTCACGTTTTTTTGGTTTCTCGAGTTTTGGGTTCGAACTCGGTTCAAGTTTAATTAATCAATATACCAGCGACGAAAATCCGATCGAGCTTTTTGCATGTAAGTTCGGGTTCGAATTAGGTTTTCTAGGTCGGTTCGGTTTTGATATTTGGGTTTGGACAAAATGCTTGTCCAAATCTAGATATTTAAGATGTTCATATGCCAAAATTCAAATATTTTGAGATGCTACGAAATTAGAGTTTGGATCCAAATTTTACGTCTCAAAATTCAAATGACTAAAATACCCATATAAAAAATTAATTGTTTACATACACAATTTAAAACATGTAAACATTATCAAATAATGAAAAAACGAGAATTATTGAAATCGATAAAACCATAAAGACTGCTACAACAACTAAAACCGCAAAACGGCTAAACCCGCTAAAACTTTAAAAGTCATAAAAACTAGTAAAAATCGAAAAACCGATAAAATCACTAAAATCGCAAAAGCGCAAAAACTACAAAACCACAAAAACAACAGAAACACCAAAAATCATTAAAACCGCAAAATAGCAATACTAAAATTACAAAACGCGCTAAAATCGCCAAAACAAAAAACCGTTAAAAAACTCAAACAAAAAAACTGTAAAAATTGGAAAAACCGCTAAACCAAAAAACACAAAAATCATTTAAACTGCAAAAACCGAAAAAACCTACTTAAACCGCTTAAACGCGAAGATAGTAAAAACCGATAAAATCGTAAAACCACATAACCAAAAACAACAAAAAGCCGCAAAACAACCATAACCGTTAAAATCGTTAAATCACAAAAATCCTAAATCGCTTAAGACGCAAACCCGCCGAAACCGATAAAACCGTTAAAATCTCAATACCGCCATTACCACAAACACCGTTGAAACCGCTAAAACCTCAAAATACCATGTAAACTCCAAAACCGAAAAACTGATTAAACCGTTAAAACCATAAAAACTGCAAAACCGTCGAAACCTCTAAAACTGCAAAACCACATAATTGAAAAAATGGAAAACGATTAAAACCCCAAATTTTCTTAAATTACGAAAACTAGAGGTGGAACGGTTCTTAATATCCGAGCTATTTTGAGTTATCCGGATCTGAATCCGGGTAAGTGAAATTACTATTTTGATTCAAAACCGAGGCCTTAAGATATCCAGAGTCCAGACATCTGTATGAAAGCCAGAATATCGAATCTGGACTTTTATATATTTTAAAAAATTAAAAGTTAAAATTAATTATAATTTGTAAAATCAATATAAATTTACATTTTTAAAATTACTTTCGAAAATAAAATAAAGTTTTATTACTATAAGTTAACATAATATACTTTTACTTATTTATGTATATATATAAATTATATGATTTATACATATAAATATATTTTAATATTTTTATAATAGATAATAAGTTTGGATTCAAATATTCGGACCAGTAAATTCCACTGTTTGGATCCGAATCTGCCGGATCCATGAAACTATTATCTAGATCCTGATTCGAACCCTACGAATATCCGTTTTCTCATACCGGATCGGACATATAGTGGATTGGGACGAAAAGCGGATCAGATAACAGATCTCAGATAATTGTTTCACCCCTAACGAAAGCTACTAAAACCGCAAAAACAACGTGCTAAAATCGAATAAATCACATAAAACTGATAAATTGCTAAAATCCCATAAACTGCTAAAACCGCAATATTCGCTAAAATCCAAAAAACCGTAAAACCGTCTAAAACCATAAAAACGCAAAAACTGCAAAATCGAAACTATTTTATAAAAAATAGTTTGAAAATAATATTTTGTTAATTATATTGTGATTTTATATGATTTTAAATAATTTGGAATATACAAGCATAATATCGTGTTTGTTATAGTAATTTTAATTGGATGCATCTAGATGCTAGTGTAAATTCACGAACGAACAAACTTGTATCTAGATGCTGCATTCATATACAAAATGCATATACAAAAACAATCAAAATTTGGGTGTAGCATCTAAATGCAATTTCGAGATGCTACAGCTAGATAAAAAAAAACGAACATGGCCTAATTATATTTTATTTGTTTCTAATTATAAATAAAATTTTGGAATTGTTGATTTTGTTTGTGAAAATAAAAAAATCTAGTTGTAGTCGAATATCGCAACAAATAAATAAAAATTCAATGACTACCTTTGTTTTTGTCGTGTGTTATGTCATTATATTAGCTTAGATATTTCTAAATTTTAGTGAAAATTGTGAAATAAAAATGATTTGATTTAAAAGCTCAATGATGTTCTTACTTTCCAAATTCTTCGCCTTTCTAGTAAAGTAACAAATTTCACCTTGAAATTGATTTTTTAGCTATTATGTGGATTCTATCATTTTTTTGTAAAAATAGAATCTATACGTAAATGGTGTTGATTTGGCCGAAAAGAGTAGAATAACTAATTACGTTAATTTTTTCTCTCTAAATGGTCATCCATTTGCATTTTATATATGTCATTCAAAAGTAAAATTTTTGTATCGTTGTACATGTATTTTACATTTTCAAAGTATATGCTTCACAAAATTTCAGTTTGTTCATAATCCTTCGGCTTATGCGGCTACTTTTACCAGATTTTAATTCAACTAAAACGTATTATCTCGTCTAATAAAGTTATTTGGAATAGACATTTGTCGATCTAGTTGCTTAGAAAAAAATTCTAAATAAGCTTAAGCTTTAAGCTTTAAGCTTTAGAATAATTGTTTAGGAAAATGATTTTTACATATATGGTATTTTTGGAATCATTTTGATTGGAGATACCTGAATATATCAAATTATTTGAATACACCAAATAGCAATTCGAACATATAGGCTGCACGTGTGGGGTGGAAATATAGACTGCACGTGCGCAGCCGCCTGACAATATAAGTGAGGTTCTGATAAAAATGTTGACATTTAAATCAGAGAGGTATTAGGAATGGGTCACATTAATGTCACAAGTTGGGATACCAAAAAGGACTCTGTTTGGGACAGATTTTTTCTTGTCCATTTTACATGATGTTGGTTTGCAAAAGCAAATTTAATTTATTGTCTCTCTTTTATTTAATTTACTCTTTAATGGAATATTTGTTTTCCTATAAGTATAGTTTTATATATTTAATGCAAAGTTTTCTAAAAATTTATAGTTTTGTCTCTACTTTTTAACTTATTATTCCCTCTATTTCGATTTTTATAAAAATATGAATATTATATAATAACGCAATGTCAACCATAACTCCAACTAATACACACACAAACATAAACGGAAAAAAACAAACAACAAACAAAGCAGCAATAAGAGGCAGACTAGTACAAAGAAATAGAGCATTTGCATTTTGCACAAAAAGAGAAAACTTCACACACATATCAATCATTAATGTCTTATCTTTCCAGCTCTATTACCGCTTGCAGCCAACTTGGAGTTCACATGGCAACATACGATTACCGTCTATCCTCCATCGTTACACTACGGGCAATTAAGAATGCACTATGATTCGCCTCAAAACATTCCAAGTCAAATTTCCACTTAACGATACCTTATAAGGCTAACAATAGTTTCGTTCCATGCCCTTTTAACATAGGCCAACCCGGAGGTCTAATTACAGCCTCTACCAGCTCTCTTGCGCAAGCAGCAAAAATCACATTCAAAAATATATGGCTACACATACTTTCTATAGCCCATAACAAACCTTTGTGTTTTGTTTCAATGCAACTGTATACGCTAGAGAAAGCGCGACGACTATGCGATATCACATTTTTTGTTGCAGTCTCGAAGTATCCAAGCTGCTCTGCCCAAATTATTTTTTCCCAACCATACTAAGCCAACATTACACGACGAAAAAGGTGAAAAAAATAAGCCAACATTACACTTCATCCACCCAAACAGAGGAGGTAGCCATGTAGCATAAGTTCTTTGGGGATGATTTATATCAGAGATGGGAATACGTTATTCATAAGACTGAGCTGCGATCCATTCATCTGCATCGTTCTGGACTTTTTGAAGACTTTTCTAATTAAACACTAAATTGCTTACCTTCACAAAGCAAAGTATTGCGATTTTCCATAGAATCCACATGATTCTCACTCTAGTTGGAAAAGGAATCTCGTTAGCTGTTGAAGCAGAGATGGTGAAACTAAAATTAGCAAATAACGGTGAGCATTGGAAACCATTTGCCGGAGAAGGAAGATTACTCAGCGCCCATGTTTGTTGAGCTTTGGCACATGAAAAAGGACGTGATTGACACTTTCACCATCTTCACCACATGTTTGGCATCTCGAATCAACCTGAATTCCTCTATGTCTCAGAGTGTCAACGACGATAATGGCTCCACTTAGAGCCCTCCATAAGAAAGTATTTATTTTAGGAGGCGCAAAAAGTTTCTAGATACTCTCTTGTATATGAATGAGGGATGGCTACATTGTGATCTCTAATATCAACTCTGTTTTAGTGAGACGAAAACTCATGTCATAGCCAGTCTTTACAGTATACTTGCCATCTTTAGTATGAAGCCAAACCCAGTAATCATGAGCAAAAGTCAGCGGCTTAAGTAGACGGATTCGTCTAATGTCTTTTTCTGAATAAACAACTCAGCCAACTTTGTACGATCCCATGTATTTGATTCCATATCAAAGAGGTCATGAACTCTTAGATTGACACTACAAGAAACTGGTGGGTTAACAACGATTATTAATGACGACATTCTATCGTCGCTAATTAGCGAGAAATTAACGACGAAATTAAAATCGTCGTATAGTTGTCGTTTATTAACGACGAAACGAATCGTCGTTAAATCGTAGGAATATGACAACGACGTTACAACGATTTGACTTTCGTTTTAAAATTCGTCGTAATAATCTCGTAAAATAACAATGAATTTACAACAATATTTTTTACAGCTAATTAACAACGAATTGAAGGAGAATTTTATGGTATGTGAAAAACGTTTATTTTGTAGGTGTACTTAATAGTTTACAACGGAAAATTTGGTTGTTAATTAGATGTTAAGTGGTTGTTTGTTTGTAGCAAAAAAATTCGATGTTAAATCGTTGTTAATTTCCGTTGTAAATCCGATGGTAAAATTTATGAGATTTCTATAAATACCTCATTCACTTTCACCACAAATCACACCTCACAAATTCTTTCTCTCATCAAACACAAAGGAAGACAAAAAATGTCTGGGGATCTATACGAAATTTGACGGTGGATGTACATGCATAGAGATGGAGAGGGATCGGTGACGCAAGAGTTCTTCGGAGGTTTTGAAATTTTCATGCATCAAGTGACAAATCTTCCGATCATTGTCGAAAGTGGTAAGATGTTCTGTCCATGTAGAAAGTGCAAGAATACACAATTCAATCTTGTTGAAAATGTTTGGAAGTATTTGCTAAATAGAGGATTTACACCACAATATTTCATATGGTTTCAACATGGGGAATGACAATGGGGTAATGTTGGTAGTAGTAGTAGTAGTAACTATCATCATCAATCCGTAGAAAATATTGAACTTGCGGATAGGCATGATCATAATTATAAGTTTGGTAATTATCATCATCATAATAACGATAATCAACACGATAAGATTAATGACTTGGTTACAGATGCATTTCATCATCAAGCAAATACTGTTGCATACGCAAATGATGATAACATTGTTGAAGAATCAAATTTAGATGCTAAAAGATTCTACGATATGTTAAACGCTGCAAATCAACTGTTATATCCTGGATGTAGAGAAGGACACTCTAAATTGTCATTAGCTGCTAGAATGATGAATATAAAAACTGATCATAACTTACCTGAAGTATGCATGGAGGATTGGGCTGATTTGTTTAAAGAGTATCTACCTCCTGATAATTTGGCTGCTGAAACGTATTATGAGATACAGAAGTTGGTTATTAGTCTTGGTCTGCCATTTGAATCGATTGAAGTATGTGCGGATAATTGTATGATTTTTTGGAAAGATGATGATAAGCTTCTTGAAGAATGTCGTTTTTGCAAAAAGCCAAGATTTAGACCAAAAAGAGTTGGTTGGAAGAGGATACCATACCAGAGGATGTGGTATCTCCCTATAACTGACAAATTAAAAAGAATGTTTCAATCGGAAGGACAGCTGCATCAATAAGGTGGCATGTATAACATACACAGTTAGATGGAGAGGTCACCCACCCATCAGATGCAAAAGCGTGGAGACACTTTAACACGGTACACCTTGATTTTGCTAGAAAAAAGGTAATGTCTATCTTGGTTTATGTACAGATGGATTTAGTCCATTTGGTATGTCAGGTAGGCAATATTCTTTGTGGCCCGTAATCGTCACGCCGTATAACCTCCCACCAGAGATGTGTATGCAAAGAGAATTTCTATTTCTCAGTATATTAGTACCTGGGCCTAACCATCCAAAAATATCACTTGATGTTTTTCTACAGCCTTTAGTCAAGGAGTTGAATCAGTTATGGCATACCGGAGTTCGTACGTATGACTGTTCGAGGAGAAGAAATTTTACGATGCGTGCAGTGCTTATGTGGACCATAAGCGACTTTCCTGCATATGGGATGTTATTAGGTTGGACAACGCACGAACGGTTGTCTTGCCCTAACTGCATGCATCATACGAATGCGTTTCAACTAAAGCATGGTAGAAAAACAAGCTGGTTTGACTGTCACCGTCAATTTNATGGTAGAAAAACAAGCTGGTTTGACTGTCACCGTCAATTTCTTTCTATCAACCACCCGTACAGAAGAAACAGAAGATTGTTTAGAAAGAAAAAAATCGTTCGTGAGCCTCCACCAGTGTATCTAACGGGCGATCAAGTAGAGGAGCAA
>OVAN01005533.1:0-23289 GCA_900406275.1 Anastatica hierochuntica | reverse complement strand
ATCTTAATTTGTTTTCTTGTCTGATTTCCTGAACATTGACAATGATTTCCTACAAAATACCCTAAGGCCTGACGCTTTTCTGTCATTGATTACATCGTTTTTAACATTCGCTTCTATTTACTTTTGCATTCGAAAACAACAAATATCCAACTTTTGTCTTCTAGCTTGATCCAAAATTAGAAATCATAGTGTGTATCTTGGTCCTTGTGGATTCGATCCCTGAAATACTACTGCGATTTGCTGTGCACTTGCAGTGTAGTTTAAGGGTTAAAACCTGAGATATCACATATATATAGAAGATATGATTGTGTTTCCTTAATACAAACATCATTATCACTTCCACCATTGTAAAGAGCATGACTTTTCTTCTGCTTAATTCCAAGTTCAAAATCCAGATTGTTGCGAAATATTACTCTGGAGATACTTAGCCAAAGCACTTGGATCAAAGAAACACTACCGAAAATATATAATGTCAATATCTAGAACCGACAAGTCTTAATGTTAATTTGTGGTATATAAAAAAGCATTTAATTTGAGATATGCTCACAATCGGATCATATCAGAGATTTTAATCTAGTTATAATATGAAAAGTAAAAGATTCTAGAAAGTAAGGCTTCTTCATCTGCTTTTTCACCATTTCTCTGTCGTCACTCCTCGTCTCTCTCTCTTGTTTTTCAATTATCCGGCAAGCGAAAAAAAGTCCAAATTTTACGCATTTTATCTTCTACTGATTTAAGTACATATATACAATTTAATAACTTGAAATAAATATGTAAATAGAAAGATGAAGAGATTTAACGTTGGTTTATAAAAACGAACGTTGAAAAAAATCCAAAAGAAGTAATTTCACATTAACTTAGTTATGTAAACACGTATCAAAATTTTAGGCTGCTAATGTATGTAACACTTTATTGAAAAGAATTGACCGCTTATTAAATTATAGATTCGATATTAATATGCATTGTGCTACAAATTTAAACTTTTAACTTTCCAAATTGAGCTAATTTAATCTCAAAATATTGGGTTTTGGAATAAATTCGTTTTGATCCCAACAAAACTTAACCGCTAAATTTCGTTAAAAACATTCGGCAACCGTTGATATTTTTTAAGACGAAAACACATACTCAAAAAAGCTTTAAGGAATTCAATAGTCATAAAAATAGCACCACTCGAACATAATTCATACCCTTCCGAGTCCAAAGGCTCCGACTGTAACGCTGTTCAACACTTACACAAGACCACTTGATGTAGCGACACGTGTCACTACACACAACCGAAAGCAAATGTCCCATGTCCGACACGTTTGCATATCCGATTACGAACACTCACCACACCACTCTGTTTTTTTTTTTTCCAAAAAGCTTCAAAAGAAATTTGGGTCTTTTTTTCCATTTCGAATCTCAGAATCTGAATCAACGCTGTCGATTTTTGTTCACTTGAATCAATTTCTCAAGATATGGCGGGAAGTGAGAGTGAAGATAAAGAGATAAGATCTTCGACTGTTTCAAGCTGCGAGGCGTATTTCGAGAAAGTACAGTCGAGGAAGAATCTTCCCAACTCTCTTCAAGAAACCCTAAACTCTGCTTTCGCCGGAATCCCCGTCTCCTCCTTCCCTCAAGTTCCCGGCGGCAGAGGTAAATCTTATTGCTTTTCCACTAATTTTCGAAAATTTCGAGGCTCCGATCGATGTTCTTCTTCTAGTTTTGTAAAGTTTGAATATTTTTGTTGTTGTTGTTGATTATTAGTGATTGAGATTCCAGCTGAAACATCTGTATCAGAAGCAGTAAAGATTCTATCGGACAGCAAGATTCTTTCAGCTCCTGTGATTAACAAAGATCACGAAGATTCCTTTGATTGGAGAGAGAGATATTTAGGGATCATTGACTACTCCTCAATCATCTTATGGGTGTTAGAGAGTGCAGAGCTCGCTGCAATCGCTTTATCCGCCACGTCAGCCACCGCTGCTGGTGTTGGCGCAGGAGCTATTGGAGCTCTAGGTGTTGCAGCACTCGGAGTAACCGGTCCTGTCGCTGCCGCGGGGCTAGCTGCGGCTGCGGTTGGAGCTGCCGTCGCTGGTGGCGTTGCAGCTGACAGTGGTATTGGGAAAGATGCTCCAACGGCTGCTGATAACTTGGGGAAAGATTTCTATCAAGTCATTCTCCAAGAAGAGCCTTTCAAATCAACCACTGTAAGTTTTCGAAAACCGAAGAATATTTTATTCGTGAGAGTGATTGATTATGATATGTTTTGGGTTTTGTTTTTTTGTGTTTCAGGTTAGAACTATACTTAAGTCCTTTAGACATGCTCCTTTTGTTCCGGTATCAACAGAGAGTTCGATGTTGAGTGTTTTATTGCTACTATCAAAATACCGTTTAAGAAATGTGCCGGTTATTAAACCAGGAGAACCCGATATCAAGAACTACATTACTCAATCTGCTGTTGTTCATGGTCTAGAAGGTTGCAAAGGCAGAGATTGGTTCGACCACATCTCCGCTCGCCCAATTTCGGATCTTGGCCTTCCTTTTATGTCACCTACCGAGGTAAGAAATGAAGCTCTATCACAGTATTAGATGAAAAATCTAAACTTGCTGTGGTTCAGGTTATTAGCATTGAAAGCGAAGAACTTATTCTTGAAGCGTTCAAGCGGATGAGAGACAACAACATTGGTGGTCTCCCTGTAGTCGAAGGCCCGAGTAAGAAAATTGTTGGAAACATAAGTATGAGAGACATCAGATATTTGCTTTTACAACCTGAAGTCTTCTCGAATTTCAGGTATAGTTATCTACACACTTTTCTTTTCTTTCGTTTTCTGACTTCTAGTTACTATTGTCCCAGTAAATCATCTCTTGTGTCTATCAAAGGCAACTTACAGTAAAGAGTTTTGCAACAAAGATTGCAACGGCGGGAGAGGATTACGGTTTAGCGATTCCAGCGATAACATGTAGGCCAGATTCGACTTTGGGGAATGTTATAAACAGTTTGGCTTCGAGGTCAGTGCATAGGGTTTATGTAGCTGGTGGAGATGAGAATGAGCTTTGTGGGGTTATTACTCTGAGGGATGTGATCTCTTGTTTCGTATCGGAGCCTCCTAACTACTTTGAGAACTGTCTCGGCTTCTCCGTTAAAGAAATACTTTGCCGATGATCATTGTGTTCTCAAGTTTCTTTGTTTTCTTGTTCTCTCTTGGTTTTCAATTCTGAAGTCGCTCTCTGTCTTTTATAACTAATTTGTAAGCCAGATTTAAGCTTAAAAGTCTTGTTCTTTCTTTAACCGTAGAAAATGCTTATGAAGTTGAATTTTGCCTAAATTGTGTGTATTATGGCATAATGTTGGAACTTTAGATTGAAGGAAGTTGAGTTTTAGGACCGATCGTTTTTGTTGTCGAGCTGGATGATTTTTCTAAGCTGAAAAGCTCGTTTCTCCGATGTAATGTTTTCTATATCTCTTGTCCTTTCAATTCTCATTCTCATGCCGGTAGTCTTACTAGAAAAAGTAAGAGTAAGCGGTTTTATTTTTATCTATGTAATCATATTGGTTTCTAATCAGTTTTTTTTAATGGAAAATGCGTTGCCAGGATACGAGTTTCGGCGGAAGAAAAAAAAGCGATAATTATATTTATTACTCCTTTTGCATCAAACTAGTTGATGTTTTAGGGAAAAAATTTAATTCAAATTAGTTGATATTTTCAAATTTCTATGCAAAAAATTAATGTTATTTAATTTAATGTTCTGTGATTGTTTGTATTATGCAATATTGTTTTTTGTTGATTGAATTAGTTTTGGTAATGATGCTTTTTATGTAAAAGATGTAAATTGAATAATAGTTAGCAATTCTTTAATCCGAGTGGAAAATCTTTAAACATGAAGTAATATGAAACATAGTGAGTATAAGAAATTTCTTTTGTCATAATAAAAAAGTTCATTCTTCAAAACTTTATCATTCATTTTCTTGTAAAGAAATATAAAACAACATTTATTTTTAACAAATTTAGAAAAGAATAAATAATCTAATCATTTTTATCATTTTATTTTTTTTAGTATAGAGCTTTGGGTGCATTTTTCCATTCTTTTTCTTGTTTCTTTTTTTGTAATGTGAATTTTTATTGCAATATAAAAACGTATTTACAATAAATGTATATAAATGTATAGTAAATAAATTATTCTTTATAAACGAAACTAAAGAAAATAGAAAACTTAATTAAATTGATTATATCTAGTATCTCGTACCACAAATGTTAACAAAACAGAGGAAATGAAGCAGAACAAAGCAGAGGAGCTATCTCGACAAAGTATACAAAACAAAGGTAAAGAGGTTTTGGACATGGGCTACGGGAATCAGACTAAACGAGGCCTCAAGATATCAGAGCCTATCAACACATCTCAAAATCCTCACTTAAACCCTCAACGTTTCTCTGCAGAGCAAAAGGACATAATAAGAACAGAGCAAAGAAACCAAAATAGTACACAAGCTGTAGCAAACTGGTCAAGCTGTCAAAGCACAACAATCCAGACTAAGAAGATTCTCAGTCCCTAGATCAGAAGTTGAATCAGGATGAAGACATGTGGCACTATAATGAGAAGATGATAAGAACGAATGTGTGTATAAAGCAAGAGCTCTTGTATTCGTTTATTATTAAGAAAAAAATAACAAAAGAAACAATCTTTTTTCAATCTCTAAAAGTTTCTTCATGGTATCAGAGCCATGGAGCTTGAATCTTATTCTTTTCCTCTTCTAAACATTAACAATTGTGTTATCATTAGGCTCAATGAAAAAAACTACATTCTCTGGAAGTCTCAATTCGAAACCTTTCTCTCAGGACAGGGCTTATTGGGGTTTGTCACCGGATCTCTTCCGCTGCCTCCTGCTGTGTTGGAAGTTCCTGGAATAAATGGCTCCAATAAACCGGTTCCAAACCCAGATCTGCAGTCATGGAACAGATCTGATCAGGTTATGAAATCACGGTTGCTTGGTTTTCTTTCAGAGGAGATACTTAGTGAAGTCATAAATGCCAATACCTCACATGAAGTCTGGATCATCTTGGCCAACTTCTTCAATCGCGTTTCCTCCTCCAAATTGTTTGATCTCCAGAGAAAGCTTCGAACAACTCAGAAAAAGGAGAAAACAATGGCTGAATATTTAAAGGAAATCAAGGGCATATGTGAGCAACTCTCCTCAGTAGGGAATCCAGTTAATAAAAAAATGAAGATATATGCTACTTTACATGGCTTGAGTAAAGACTATGAGCCTATAAAGACAAGCATAGAAGGCGCCACAGACGTCTTTCCTGGTCCCAGTTTTGATGCTGTCACTTACAAGCTCATAAGTTTTGATGAAAGGCTTCAGAGTTATCAAACAGAGAGCTCTGTTTCTCCTCACTTGTCTTTCAGTGTCTCATAGACTCGAAATCCTTTTCCTAATAGAAGCAGAGGCCAATCGTTTGGGAGATTTGGATACAGGGGAAATAGAGGAAACTACAATCGTGGTTTCACTACCAGAGGCAGAGGATTTCACCAGCAAATAGCTCCATCCTCCAATGCTAACTCAAGCAACTATGGAGGAGAAACTAAGCCTACATGTCAGATTTGTGGCAGAGTCGATCACCAAGCCTTACATTGTTGGCACATATTCGATAACAACTACCAAGAGGAGGATCTTCCTAATGCTCTAAACACAATGAGGATTGCTGATGTTTCGGATCAAAAGGGTCAGGAATGGTTTCTGGATACTGGTGTCACGGCTCACCTGACAAACTCAACACACAATCTACTTCACTCACAACCGTACCATGGAAATGATGTTGTTATGGTCGGGGATGGCAACTTTCTGCCAATAACACACACAAGGTCAACTAGTCTCTCTACAAACTCAGGTACACTTCCTTTAAAAGACGTCATGATTTGTCCAGACATTGCAAAATCGCTATTATCTGTCTCTAAAGTGACTCGTGATTATCCTTGTACGTTTGAGTTTGATTGTGATAATGGTCGTGTCACTGATGAGGAAACCAAGAGGCTACTAACCCTGGAAAACTCTCTTAATGGATTATACATTCCGGAGAATCAACCATATCAAGCTTCTTATACTTCAAGACAACAAGCTGCAAGTCTCGAAGTGTGGAATATGAGGCTTGCTCACGCTAATTACCAGATTCTCCAAAGAATGTCTTCAAATAAAGTTATCCTTATAACCAAGAGCTCTCATCCGATATGTGAAGCTTGTTGCTTGGGAAAAAGCTCGAGACTCTCCTTTTCTACTTCTACTTTTGTTGCATCTAATGTCTTAGAAAGGATCCATTGTGACTTATGGGGACCTTCTCCCATAATATCAAATCAAGGATTCAACTACTAAGTAGTGTTTATTGACAACTATTCAAGGTTTTCGTGGCTATATCTCTTGAAATCTAAGTCTGATTTTGCCTCTACCTTTCTTATATTTCAAGCTTTGGTGGAGAATCAATATCAAACAAAGATAAAAAAAATTCAATGTGATGGAGGAGGAGAGTTTATAAGCTCAGACTTCATTCAACATCTTCAACAATGCGGTATAAAATAAATCATTTAATGTCTTTATACTCCGCAACAAAATGGTTTGGCCGAAAGAAAGCATCGACATATTTTTGAGTTGGGGCTATCAACGATCTCTCAAAGTAATGTTCCTCACAAATAGTTGTTAGAATCGTTCTTCACAACAAACTTCACAATAAATCTTCTGCCTTCGTCTTATGAAAAGTTTAAAGTCCCTTTGAGGTTCTTCATGGATACGCTCCTGAATATTCATCTCTTAAAGTCTTCGGATGTGCGTGTTATCCAATGCTTAGGGACTACGCAAAGCACAAGATGGATCCACACTTGTTAAGGTGTGTATTCCTTGGTTACAACATTAAGTATAAAGGCTATAGGTGTCTAATGCCATACACCGGAAGGGTTTACATCAGCAGACACATCATCTTTGACGAACAAAGCTTCCCATTCCAAGATGTATATGCTCACCTACAGTCAAAACAAGCTTCACTTCTGGCTCAAGCCTGGCTCCGCAGCTCATCTGATCAGCAAAACAGAGGAAATGGGAGCTGAAGTCAGTCGCAATAATGCAGAAGGTTCTGGCCAGAACATCGTAGCTGAACCTCTCTCTATCAGGTCACCTGAACTCTCTACAATACCAAGTCAAATGAATACCGGAAACACTTTAGAAGAGGTCACAGAAGGTCCAGAAGTGGCCGCATAAGTTTCAGAGGAACATCAGATAGATGACACAAGAGAAGACTTTGATGTGTCTACCACTAGTGTGAGGGATATTACTGAGTGTACGACAGGCATAGAACCTGATCCTATTGGCAACATCTATCTCTCCACACTAAGTGGGACAAACACATCAAGACTCTCACCTTAGAACATGTCTACAGAATCAGCTGATACCTCTTCTTCTCAAAATGCTTCTCAAAATCAAAATAAACACAGAATGGTAACAAGGTCAAAAGCAGGGATCGTTAAACCAAATCCCAGACATGTCTTGCTCACACAAAAAATATCTTTTCCAGAACCTAACTCTGTTTCTGAAACTTTAAAAGATGAAAAGTGGAACAGAGCCATGGGAGAAGAAGTAGAAAATTGCCACGAAGCAAACACATGGTCTCTTGTACCATATGTTCTAGGAATGCACGTACTTGGAAGTAAATGGATATTCCAAACCAAGCTAACTATTGATGGAACACTGAACAAACTAAGAGCAAGACTAGTGGTGAATGGATACGATCAAGCTGAAGGTGTGGATTATTGGGAAACATACAGTCCGGTAGTACGGACAGCCATGGTGAGACTTTTTTTTCATGTAGCCACAACAATGGAGTGGGAAGTAAAACAAATGGACGTCAAGAACGCATTTGAAGATCCGAACAAGCCCGATCATGTGTGTCTTTTACACAGATCGATCTACGGATTGAAACAATCTCCGAGAACAAATTCAGTACCTTTCTCTTGGAATTTGGCTTTATATGCAGCATCAAAGACCCCTCTCTATTCATATATGAGGAAGGAAAAGACATCATTCTTTTGCTCCTTTATGTCGACGACATGGCCATCACGGGGAAAAATTCTACGACCATGCCACAGTTCCTGGAAAAACTAAATATTCAGTTCCAAATGAAGGATCTTGGAAGGCTTCATTACTTTCTTGGTATACAAGCTCAACACCATGAGAAAGGTATGTTTTTGTCACAACAAAAGTACGTAGAAGATTTGCTTGCCGTAGCTGGAATGAGTTTGTGTGCAGAAGTGGGAATTCCTCTCCCTACACAGCCCGACAGAACACCAGACCAAGATAAGCCATTTCCTAACCCAACTTACTTCACGATTTTGGCCGGGAAACTTCAATACTTAACGTTGACAAGGTCGGATCTTCAATTCTCGGTTAATCATGTGTGCCACCGAATGCACAATCCCTCAGTTTCTGATTTCACTTTGCTTAAGAGGATTCTCAGATACGTGAAGGGAACAATAACGATGGGAATATAAATCAACAAAGAAACCGATATCACGATAAGAGCCTACAGCGATTCGGATTTGGCATGTTGCAAAGTTACTAGAAGCTCTACACGCGGATTTTCCACCTTCCTGGGGAACAATCTCATATCCTGGTCAAGCAAGAAACAACAAACTATGGCCAAAAGCTCATGTGAAGCTGAGTACCGAGCTCTCTCCGAAACAGCATCGGAGCTTACGTGGATAGGACATGTTCTTAAAGAATTGGAATTCCAATACATCAGTTACCAGAGCTTTATGGTGATTACCTCTCCTCCGTTTACCTCACTGCCAATTCGGCGTTCCACTCCAGAACAAAATATTTCCAAACGGATTTGCACTATGTTCGTGAAAGAGTTTCCTTAGGAGCTCTCACAGTCAAGCACATCCCGACACATCTCCAACTAGCGGACATATTCACTAAACCATTGCCCTACAGGTCCTATGCGTCTCTGAGATACAAACTTAACGTTGACACTCCAAGTTTGTTGGGAAGTGTTAACAAAACAGAGGAAATGAAGCAGAACAAAGCAGAGGAGTTATCTCGACAAAGTATACAAAACAAAGGTAAAGAGGTTTTGGAAATGGGCTACAAGAATCAGACTAAACGAGGCCTCAAGATATCAGAGCCCATCAACACATCTCAAAACCCTCAACGTCTCTCTTCAGAGTAAAAGGACAAAATAAGAACATAGCAAAGAAACCAAAATAGTACACAACCTGTAACAAACTGGTCAAGCTGTTAAAGCACACCAATCCAGACTAAGAACCGATTCTCAGTCCTTGGATCAGAAGCTGAATCAGGATGAAGACATGTGGCACTATAATGAGAAGATGATAAGAACAAATGTGTGTATAAAGCAACAGCTCTTGTATTCCTTTATTATTAAGAAAACAATAACAAAAGAAACAATATTTCTTCAATCTCTAAAATTTTCTTCTCTGAATAGAAAGAAGATCGTCGCGAACTAGTCTGCAAGTAAAAGAATAAGTAAAAGAGTAAGCAAAGAGTAGAGCTAGGAGGGTGTCCATGTCTTCTCTTGTTTCTTTCGGACCAAAGATGACAAATAGAAATTTTGAAAACCAAACCGAATGAGTCTTTGTTACATAATTGCTGAAACATGACGGGTAAAGGAAACGACCATGAACGTTCCACTGGAACAGAGCTACATCGTATCAATATGATGCGTAAAGTCCATTTAACAAAAATGTGGAAAAGAAAAATCAAAAACATTAGTCGCATTACTCAAAACATGCACTTTTGAGGGAAGAAATAAATACTCGAATCACTGCACCAATAAAACTTTCACATAATTTTGATGCCTCTAAACAAGTAATAGCGTCTAAAGCACCAACTTTTCTTGCCTTAGCCCATTACTAGATCTGCATTGAGACGTTTAGTCAGCCATAAATCCTCTTCTACTTGTCTGCAAACCTGGCTGGCTGACTGCAGTGAAACAAAAAAAATGATTTCAAATCTCTTAAAGTTGAGAAAAGAGCATGCAAACAGCGGAAACATTACTCTAACTAATCATTCTCATGGTTGTTGCAAGCCAATCTTTGGTATGCAAACCATGTAAAAAATGCATACTTTGGTGTTGCAAAAATTGAAAAGTTATGGGTTATGTAATTATCTTATGGATTATGTAATTAACAACAAAAGCAATATAGTCAGAAAAAAATAGCTTAGTCAAAGATTAAAAAAATCTTAAAAAAAGGTTTGAAATTTTCTGAACTAAAATAGGCTTTAAAAGAGTAGGCCCATTTAACATTCAAACCCATTTACAAATCTCTATATACATTATCTCTCTCTTATCTTCTTCCAAATCAGAAAGGGGGATAACGATGACGTCCCTAACCTCATCTCTGCAATCACTGAAGCTTTCTTCTCCGTTCACCCATGGCTCTACTCCACTCTCTACTCTCTCCAAACCCATTTCCTTCCCGAACTCTCGAAGTCCCACCCTGGTTCCGGTCATCAGGGCTATGAAAACGATGCAGGGGCGTGTGGTGTGCGCAACAAACGACAAGACAGTGGCTGTGGAAGTGGTGAGGTTAGCTCCACACCCAAAGTACAAGAGACGCGTGAGGAAGAAGAAGAAGTATCAAGCGCATGACCCTGATAATCAGTTTAAGGTGGGTGATACGGTGAGGCTGGAGAAGAGCAGACCCATCAGCAAGACTAAATCTTTCGTGGCGCTTCCTGTCGTCTCGAGGAGTGGAAAGAAAGGAGAAGGTGGAAACGATCTTGGCATTCCCTTGGAGTCTGAGCAGCCTGCCTAGAGGAGTGAATGTGACTCGCTTAAAGCTTGTCTCTTTTTTTCCTGTTTCGAATGGTCTTTTTACTGTTTGTTGTGTATTGCAGAGACAATTGTGATTCTATCTGTTTATGGGAATGTGATTTGCTTTTTATGATTTCGTTTTATGTTGTGAAAGTTAGTGATGGTCGTTGCTAGTAAGGATTGAGAAACTGTGATATGGGTTTGGTTAATTTGAATTCACTTTTGTTTTGGTGAAGTTCTTGATCCTTGTCTTGGTTCTCTAAGTTTTCAGTGGAGTATGATGGCTCTTAATGCAGAAGAGAGGGTATGTTGTTCCTTTATAAAACTCAGTGAACTGCTTATACATAGATTGTATACTTTTAAAGGAAACAACATCATCCAAGAGTGACATTTGCAGTGGGTTGTCATCAACAATCTTCGATTTGTAGGCTTCGCTTTTCGCAGACTCCATATTTGGCTTTGTTGCAGGAGAAGAAGGGTTGATGAGCGTTTAAACCTATCAGAAGTTTTTATCACATCACCAAATCTTGGGAAGCAATTCTTAAGCATCATCAGTTCAAAGGACAAGCTGGTCAAGAACCAACAACTTCGTTTCTTGATAAGCGTTAGAAGCATGTCAAGAACTATTAGAGAGAATCTTTAGAATATAAGTTAATATGTCTTGAAAATGATTTAAAAGTTCATAATGCAACAAGTATATGGTAAGTGAGATAAAACTCTGAATAAAACAAAGTAATTAACTATGAAGTGAAACTACTCATTCACTATAACACAGCATTTGCTTTCTTCTACATGAAGAGGCTTTAACTCACCTGAACAGGGAAACCGCTCTGCGATTCATAGAACCTTTCGGTGCCAGTATGCCGCCTAGAGTCCCCCCAAACACTTCAGTGTTCAATAGATTATCAGTTCACATTGGAGAACTAAGGATGAACAATGAAGAGTTTAAGAGAACTCAAGGGAACATTTGACTCTATACATATTCTCTCTTTTGGCAATGTTTCTTCTTCTTCTCTTACTCACTGCCCTTAAATCACCAACCAAAATGCATACTTATATATACTTCTCCATGATATGTATTTTTCTTTTCCGCATTCAAATAAGGGACCAAAAAACTTATATATTCAATATTCTCCATTATATATAAAAACATGCGGAAAAATATGAAGATGAACCAAGTCAGAATTTGGGAAATGAGGAGCTTTAGAGAATATAAACATCTCCATCAGTTTGATATAGAAACACTTTCTCCATAGTATCATTCTTGCCATTGGTTTAGTCCACCCAATTTTTTTTCATGCAACTACTAAGTAAATCCATGGAGTATGTTTTAATTAGTCATAGATGTTCATTGATCATATAACCTATGATCATGTATTCTACATATGTATAATTTATACACGTCTACATTTTCAAGTATCCAGAGAAAGTATAAAACTATTCATCACACTTTGCAAAAGTATATGTACAGACTAAAACAAGGTTGCTAAATCTCCTACTTTCTCACTTTAAACGAAGAGATTTCTCGAACCTTGCGACTATCTGACATATGAGATGAAGGAGAGATGACTCTGTTTGGAGTAGAGCCGGTCTTTTTCAAAGTCTCAAGCTGTTGTAAAGTAGACAAGACATCAGACATCTCTGGTCTAAGCTTAGCTTCAGTATTTAAACATCGCAGTGCGATGTTGGCTGCTGCACAAGCTCCTTTGTGTGGGTACTGTCCTCCAAGCTTTGTGTCCATTATTCTAAACACTTTTCTTCTGTCTACCAAATAAGGTATTGCCCAATCCACTAGATTCTGTTCAACTCCTACTTTCGATTTGTCTACGGTTGGACGTCCTGAGAGTAGTTCAAGCAAGACCACTCCAAAGCTATAGACATCACTCTTAGCAGTTAACCGGCCTGTTGCTATGTATTCAGGAGCTGCATAGCCTTGTGTGCCCATCACTTGAGTTGTCACATGGGTTCTATCTCCTGTTGGTCCTGCTTTAGCCAATCCGAAATCCGATAGCTTTGCATTGAACTCCTGCATTTGTTAGTCATATTTCAATCATTGGAAAAGCATTTACTATGCATACTTTATAAAACAGATTTATGTATTGTCATTTTAAGTAGTAAGATAATTCGGATATGTACAAATTATTTTTGGTGAAACCGTGGGAGTTACGGATCTTTGGCCCGTAATCTCTCCAATACCCCTGGTCAGATTTTAGATATTTCGATTTAAAGAATAGCCGGGTTTGGTAGGTACAAACTTCAGGATTAAGTAATGTACCGCATCAAGTAGAATATTAGAGGCCTTAAAGTCACGGTAAATGACTTTAGCTTCGTGGAGGAAAGCAAGTCCTCTCGCTGCACTAGTTGCGACTTTCATCCTTGTCTTCCAAGGAATTGGCTCTGCGCCTTCTACAAATACAAGCAAGAACACCAAGAAAACAAATCCTTTATTAAAATATAGAAAACATAACTTGAAAGCAACTCTAGCTAAATCAGAAGATGGAGATAGTCACTTCTAAACAGATGATTCTCGAGGCTTCCTTTAGGCATGTACTCGTAAACCAAAAGCCGCTTCTCTCCCTCTAAGCAATACCCAATTAGCTTCACAAGATTCATATGATGAAGCCTCCCAAGATAGTGAACCTCATTCTAAAACCCACCAAAAAATTGTTACTATAATTTATAAACCAATTTGTTCGTAGAAATCCCATCGACATTTCTTCTAATTTATTTATGTTAAGGATGAGAAACTTACCAACCACTCTTTGTGACCTTGAAACCCTTCAGATTTAAGTTTCTTGACTGCAACAACCATACCAGACCCTGGTTTCGAAGGTGACAAAGACTGTTCAGCGATCCAACCTTTATAGACATATCCAAAACCGCCTTCACCGATAAGACTGTTGGGTTTGAAGTTTCTAGTAGCGGTTTTGAGCTCGTTGAATGTAAAGGCCTTTAAAGTTGGAGAAGGTAAGAGCTCTCCTTCACCATTTGGTGTCTGAAACGACCATGAACTAGTGAAGCTTCTGTTGCTGTAAGTGGGTATTGTGAGGCTTGATAGTCCAGATGGATTACTCGGTTTAGGCGAAATTTTCGATGACTCTGTTCTCAACACCAACATAAGAATTATCAATTACATGAAATTTTGTTGACAATTTAATGAAAATATTGAGAAAAGCTTTTGATGAATAAAATTACTCAAAGAAAAGAACAGAGTTTTTATTTAGCTTTAATACTTTGATACGAGAAGGTTAAGGAGAAAGAACAAAGAAGGGTTTTGTTTCTTACCTCCAAAAGAGGTTTCTTTGTTGTCTACTCTTGCAGAAGAAGTCAAGCAATTGCCCATTAGAGAGATCACTACGCTATACAAAACCCTAAAAGTTCGTTTAAGAAAATTAAAATCGAGGTGGTTTCTTGTCTGATTAAGCAACAAAGAGTTGAATCTTTATGGATCTCAGAAGCAGAAGAGAAGAAAAAACAGAGAAAACTAGAAGAAGAAGAAACAGAAACAGAAACAGAAGATATTAAAAATGAAAGATAAAAAGACAAAAGGAAAAAGATTTTGTGTGTCGTTGTCATTGGTTAACACCGAAAGAAGACGTGTGCACCACACATCACTATTTTGGTCGGCTTGCACTTTCTAATAGTCCTATGGAATTTTCTAGCAAACGTGTTATTAATTCCCCAATAGTTTTGGTGGCAAGAAACGGAGGACATAAATGTTTAAATGTGAAACATAAAGTTTTTCTTATATTTGGAAAGTACAAATCTCCTTCGTTTATTTCTCATAGTTTAAACTAGTTACTTGTTCCCCGTAGACATTAAAATTTTGAAAATATTTTTGGATTTGATAACGCGATAATATAATTCTATTTTATCAACCTAAAAATTTATTTGGTATGATAAATGTAATTGTTTATATGATATCTTAAAATTTTCAAATTTCAAAATTTTAATTATCTTGTTTTTTTAGTCAACACACTTTATTATATGAATTTTAAAGCAAGATCGTACTCTTTATATGGCATGTCCAATGTAAGATAGAAATAAGTTTGAATATTAAATTACTCTATTTGTTATATCTTGCATAAAATTAATATATTTTTTGGATTTTGACATTTGACCCTGCTAAAAAGGTATTATAATAAATTTAAAATTTTCCTTTTTATGACTGCAATGTTAATCCATAATTTCTTAAATTTAATTTCTGTAGTTACTGAAATATAGAAAATATGACATTCTAATAATTCACTTTTTTAGTCAACCAAAATCTACATTATTTTAAAATTTATTTAAATATAAATTTTAAAAAAATAATTTATTACGTAATATTAATCTATCTTTTACAATCTACTTTATTTTTATTACTAATTTTTCATTTTTACTTTTAAATAAATTATTTTTTAATTAAAATTTATTGTTAATTAAATAAATTATTAAAGATAACATAGTAATCAATCAATCCAACTTTTAATCTAGTACAAATTGACTTCATACTTAATATATAAGAAGACTGTGTGCATTCATCTACTATGGCGGCGATTTTAGGGTTCCTGAGTGTCGATCTCCAGCCCTACGTTGCCATCTGATTTCCTCTCTTTCGATCTAGTATCGTACCTGTCCTTTGCATTGTTTCCCTCTTACTGCAGCGTGCAGTCCTGATTGTACCGATGTCAACTAGACGCTATTCAGCCTCGGAAAAGGGCAAGAGTGTACCCTCCTCACATCGATGGGTTCGTGATGAGGTCATTCGCTTGCCTCCCGTCGATAACGCTGATCTTATTGCGGATAATAGACTCACTTTGATCGGGCGTGTTCTTCGTGGATCCATCCAACATCCCCAAGCTATCATAAACTTCATGCCCCAATTGTGGGGTTTACAACAATCGATTGAAGGTAGAGTGGTGGGTCGTGAGAGGTTTACGTTTCGCTTTAACAGTGAAGATGACCTCCAATAGGTTCTAAGTCGCGCTCCATTTCACTACAAGAAGTGGATGTTTGTTCTGCAAAGGTGGGAGCCGATAATCTCCGATACCTTCCCATCAACCATTCCTTTTTGGATCAAAGTTCGTGATCTCCCGGTGCACTATCACAAGGCAAACATCCTGGAGGCTATTGGCGATAGCTTAGGACGCTATGTGGACTGCATACCGTCGGAGGGAAGGGTGAAAGTGGATATAGACGCCATCAAGCCTCTCTGTATGTCGCGGACTTTCTCTTTTGACTCTGGCGAAAGAGCTACCCTTGAATTTGTCTATGAGCGCTTAGAACGCCATTGTTTTCGATGTTTCTCACTGTTACACGAGGAGAAAGAGTGTTCACTTCCTTCAAAGGCAACTCAGCCTCTTGGTGAAAATCAACTCAACATGTTACAGCGTTTAGATGAAAACAAGCTCCGCATACGTGAGAAGAAATCAAATGACTCCTCAAGGCCCTCTGGTCCAATCTCTTCTCGTTACTCTAAGGATCCATCATCTAGCTATTATAGGCCTTATAACCCTAGAGGAGATAGTAACAAGCGCCAACGTAAGGCTGATCATAGCTTTGGGGGTGAGTCTTACTATGAGAACTCGAGACAGATGAGTAATCACTATCCTTCGAGAGACTCCCATTTTCAAGGAGACAGGTATCTCCAGCAGTCTAGGGAGAAGACAGGGCATCGGGATCTCCCTCCTGCTCCTCATTCTCCCCGTCTCAATCCCCCTCTGGATGCGGAGAACAAGGCCATCCAGTCTTATGTGTTGCCATTAACTGTGGCTCATGAAGGTTCATCTAACTCTAAATCTCGAAGACCAGCACTTGAACGGATTTCAGAGCCAGCACATGAGACCGCTAAGGTTCAGACCGGTGCTGATCGGAGACTAAGCTCTGGGAAGATAGTCCAGTCACTCAACCAGAACTCTTCCGCAAATCTTCAAGATGTGCTGGTGGCATACGACCAGAGAATCTCCGCATCTGCTCACCATCCGGGGGCTGGAGCATCTTCTAAACTCAGTCCCAAGTCACCTGTTGAGGGCCTTGGCTCGGGAGAGGGCTCTCTCCACTCCTCTGATCTTCGTTTCCAGATAGGCCACTTTCGTGAGACGAAAGAGGCTGCCAGGAGTAAGTATGGACCGCGGAAATCGACCAAGGCAAGAAGCACATTAACTCCTCAGCAAGGTTCTCGGAAGCGTGTTACCATGAAGGCTCAGGCGTCTCCTCGGAAGAGGCCTTCCTCATCCCGTAGCCACTCTGGCTCTCTGTTACCTCGGTCTGAGGTCCCTCCTACGGTCATAGTACCAAAAGCTTGTAAGGTTTTGATGGTTTCCAAAAAACCATCCAATCCTCAATGATTACAACTTCTTGGAACTGTCAAGGATTGAGAAACACCTTGACGGTTCGACGCCTTAGGGAAATTAGGCTGTCTATTTTCCCGGACATTTTGTTTCTCATGGAAACTAAAAATAAAGATGATTATGTTCTGCAAGTTTTTGGATGGATGGGATATGGGTCACATCACATAATCTCTCCTGAGGGTTTAAGTGGAGGGTTAGCACTTTTTTGGAAAGGGGACGTAGAGCTTGAGATCTTATCATCATCTCCGAATTTTATTGACACTCGTATTAAATATCATAATTCCTTTTTTTATTACACCTTTGTGTATGGTGCGCCTGTTAGATCGAATCGACTTCATGTTTGGAACATAATTTCAGCTTTGAGTGCTGATCGAGATATCGCTTGGGTCTTAACGGGAGATTTTAATGACATTCTCTGTCAAACGGAGAAACGAGGTGGTCCTCCTCGACCGGAAGGGACATTTATCGATTTCCGGAGTTTCGTTTCATCAAATGGCCTTTGGGATGTTAACTATTCCGGGAATTGTCTTTCATGGCGGGGAATGCGCTATGATCACTTGGTCCATGCGCGTTTAGATCGTGCAATGTCTAATAATGCTTGGCTTGAGTCTTACCCATCGGGTCGTTCGGAGTATCTCCGCTTTCAAGGATCGGATCACCGGCCTTTAGTTTTGTATGTGGATAATTCAAGGATCGGATCACCGGCCTTTCATTTTGATCGTAGACTCCGAGGGCTTGATGACATTTATGAGTTGATAGCTCACACTTGGAATGGCTCTCCTCGTGAGTCTGTGGAATCTAAGTTAAACCGCTGTCGACATGCATTAATACAGTGGACAAAGAACCAAAACTTCAATAGCAAGAAAACTATAGAAGACACACAACATGCCCTGGATGTAGCTTTGGCTTCTTCTACAGCCACGATTGATGAAATAGAGGCTCTTACCTCACGGCTTGAGGTTGCATTTCAGGAAGAAGAGTTCTTTTGGAGACAACGGAGTAGAATTCTCTGGCTTCAAAACGGGGACAGTAACTCTCGTTTCTTTCATGAGAATACAAAGACTCGGCGAGTGTGCAATCGTTTTACTGTCCTTGAGGATGAGCTTGGTCACGTTAGATATCGTGAACATGAGATAGTCCAAACCATCTCGGCATACTATGATCGCCTGTTTACCTCCGAAACAACTGGTGATCTAAGGGTAGTGCATGAGGCGCTGGAGCACAAGCTAACAATGGCTCAGAACACATCTCTAATTTGTTTACCCTCGGAGGACGAAGTTCGTAAGGCTACATTTGCTATCCACGCGGATAAGGCTCCGAGTCTGGATGGGTATTCGGCCGGGTTCTATCATTCCTTCTGGCCGATCATTAAAGGAGATGTGGTCCGTGAGGTTCGTAATTTCTTCATGACATCTCAGTTTGTGCATGGTATGAACCACACCCATGTTCGATTAATTCCGAAGGTTCATCACCCAAAGAAAGTGTCGGATTATCGTCCTATTGCGCTATGTAGTGTTTACTACAAGATCATAGCCAAGATCTTAACTTCCCGTTTGAATACGGTTTTACCCTTGGTTATCTCTGAAAACCAATCTGGTTTTGTTCCGGGTAGAGTAATCTCGGACAATGTTCTAATAACCCATGAAATCCTACACTATTTGAAGAACTCTAAAGCGACAAAAAGAAGAGCTATGGCGGTTAAAACGGATATGACGAAATCCTACGATAGGATTGAATGGGATTTCTTGAGGGAGGTAATGGTCCGTCTTGGTTTCCATCATGTATGGATCAAATGGGTAATGGCTTGCGTCACTTCGGTATCGTATACCTTTTTGGTTAATGGATCACCGCAAGGTTATGTGGTTCCTTCCCGGGGCCTGCGCCAGGGAGACCCTTTGTCACCGTGTTTGTTTGTCTTGTGCTCTGAAGTCCTCTCTGGTCTCTGTCATAAGGCTCTTGCAGCTAAAACTTTGCCTGGCATCAAAGTCTCCTGGCATAGTCCGGAGGTTAATCATTTGCTCTTCGCGGATGACACGATGTTTTCTGTAAGTCTGATGTTTCTACTTGTCGTGTGCTGCGACAAATCATTCGGGACTATGAAAATGCATCGGGCTAGCTTATAAATGTGGCTAAATCTTCGATCATTTTCTCGGGTAAAACACCCTCTACCCGACGAATGGCGGCAAAAAGCATTTTAAACATCCAAAAGGATGGTGGGTTAGGGAAATATTTGGGTCTTCCGGAGAATTTTGGCCGCCGTAAGCGTGATGTGTTCACGAGTATTGTTGATCGCATAAGACAACGGGCTCTAAGTTGGTCAACAAAATTTCTCTCGGCTGCGGGCAAAGAGGTGCTACTTAAGTCCGTTCTATCAACTATCCCATCATATACGATGTCGTGTTTTAAATTGCCGTTGTCGCTTTGTAAAAGAATACAGTCGGTACTCACACGGTTCTGGTGGGACACCAGAGCGAATGATAGGAAAATGTGTATGGTTTCTTGGGATAAGTTGACATCTCCAAAAGAACATGGCGGCTTGAGCTTTCGTTGTGTGGAGGATCATAACATTGCGTTACTTGCGAAACTGGGTTGGCGTCTGCTAAAACACCCATCTGTGTTGTTCTCTAGAGTACTGCTTAGCAAGTATTGTCACTCATCACCTTTCTTGAGCTCCAAGCCTCCATCAAATTGCTCACATGGTTGGGCGGGTATTATAGCGGGCCGCAAGCTTTTAGAACAAGGCACTGGCTGGCTAGTAGGTGACGGGTCCTCGATCAGTGTCTGGTATGATAATTGGCTGTCTACATCGGAGTCGTTGCGTCCTATGGGCCCGGTTCCATCACATCTTCAGCAGCTGCGCGTCTCGGAGCTTATTACAGATCATCGTCAGTGGAACTGGAGCCTTATAGACACCATAATTCCTCACTATAGTGAGCATATTCGCCGGCTGTCTTTAAGTTCCCAGAGTCAAGGGGATTGCCTGGTATGGTTGCTCAATAAAGGTGGGTGTTACTCTTCAAAGACAGGGTATCGGGAGCTGATTCAAGCTCATGTTGTGATGCTGTCTGACTCTTTTCCATGGAAACAGTTGATTTGGCAACTCAAAACTTTACCAAAAATCCGCATGTTCCTCTGGAAAGGTATGACCGGAGCTTTGGCTGTGGGCAGTGAGCTTACCCGTCGTGGTGTTCTAGTTGCTGATACTTGCATTAGGTGTGCGGTGAAATAGAAACGATTGACCATGCCCTCCTCCATTGTGGCTTTGCACAGAGAGTCTGGGTGATGGCTCCCATTTGTATCCCTACTTTTGCCGAGATGCCATCTCTGAGGCATTTTCTGGAAGCTTCGCCACGGTTCCGCAACTTGCCGCCGACGGGATTGGATGGTACAAGCCTGTATGCGTGGATTCTATGGTCTCTTTGGATCGCTCGTAATCAGCTTCTTTTCTCCTCTGTTTCTTCCTCAGAGGAGGAAGTGCTACTTACGGCCATTGTTCAAGCCAGGCGATGGTTGGCAGCGGATGCGCTTAAACCAAAGGTTGGTACACAGTTTGTCTACGAGCAGGATCAAGTCTTTAATGGCATTCTTTTTACTGTGGATGATGCATGGCGACAGGACGCACTATCATGTGGATTGGGAACTCAGTTCAAGACGCATTCAGGTGCGGTCATTTGTGAAGTTTCTGGGTTTCGGGAGTTTGTTAACTCAGCACTCCAAGCGGAGGCATTTGCAGTTTTAATGGCTATTGTCAAAGCCAAGGAAATGGACTTACAGGAGATCAAGATCTGCTCTGATTCTCAAAGTCTAGTCCACCTCTTGCAGCGAGGGGAATATCATAATGACCTTTACTCGGTCCTCTCTGATATTCGAACGGCTGCGTCTGGATTTCAAACATGTATTTTTTCTTTCATTCCTAGATCGCAAAATAATGGCGCAGATACAATTGCGAAATTTATGTTAAACTCTGGTAATACTTCCATGTGAAATTAATAAAATTCTTTCTTGCGCAAAAAAAAAAAAAATTTAATATATAAGATGATAAGGCGAATAAACTAGCATATAGTACTCGTATGTATCTGCATACTATTTGTTATGCCTCCATCCGTTTGGATTGTAAACCGTCTTGTATTTGATTGATGTAATAGAGTAATAAACGCTAGCATGGGATGAAAGGAACTCCCTCTGATTCATTTTATAAAATTTTATAAAAAAATTTTTCTTGTTTTATTTAATAAGTCATTTTACAATATTTATGTAAATCTTTAATGTCTTTATTCCAATAATAATTGAAACGATTTTTCTTATTGGTTGAATTGTTTTTATGTAGATTTTTTTGTCACGAAAATAATAAGAACTAGATTTTGACCCGCGCGCAAGCGCGGAATTATAGTATATTAGAATTTGTTTCTAAGTAATAAAGGTGTATAAATATGTAATTAAAAATTATGGTAGTTAATATTACAATATTTTAAAGTGGTTCATTTAAACATCTTATGTTTAAAAAATTTGGGTAAACAATGTAATACGAAGATTGTGTATGTTTTGATAAATTATGCAATTTAAGACATGAATGGTAAATGAAATAATATCAATTGATCATTTTTATACAATTTTAAAAAATTGAAATGGAAGTACTGTAAATGTGTGTCTATAGACCAGCTTTTTGAAGACACATCTCCTCCGCTTTGGCTCCCCACTTCGGGAGTCCGATGATTTTATAATGTGTGGTTGACAAAAAAAAGACCAACTTTTTGAAATAGTATTAATATTGCTAAAATTTGAAAATTTTAGTTGAAAATCAATTGAGAACTGAAACACTAAATGGTTCAACTTTAATTTAGTTATAATCCAGAAAATTAGACCAAACGATATAAAAGTTCTTATGTTTAACTCAATTCAAACTATTTTTGAATCCCAAAAAAATTAGCTACTATTCGGTTTCATTTCTTTTATTCTTTATAAAAATATAATCGAATGAGAATTGAAACACTTAACGATTCAGTTTTTGTTCGATATTAATCCGAAAAATCAAAACCAAACAAACTCAGTTCAAACCATTTTTGAACCTAAAAATTAGTTACAACTATGTTCGATTTCTTAAAATTGGACATATCTAAAATTTTACAAAAGATGTTTTGTAAGTAAACATGTAAAATTTTGAAAATTTTAGTTGAAAATCAATTGAGAACTGAAACACTAAATGGTTCAGTTTTAGTTTAGTTATAATCCAAAAAATCAGACCAAACGATACAAAAGTTCTTATGTTTAATTCAATTCAAACTACTTTTGAACCCCAAAAAAATTAACTACTATTCGGTTCTATTTCTTTTATTCTTTATAAAAATATAATCAAATGAGAATTGAAACACTTAACGATACAGTTTTTGTTCGATATTAATCCAAAAAATCAAAACCAAACAAACTCAGTTCAAACCATTTTTGAACCTAAAAATTAGTTACAACTATGTTCGATTTCTTAAAATTGGACATATCTAAAATTTTACAAAAGATGTTTTGTAAGTAAACATGTAAAATTTTGAAAATTTTAGTTGAAAATCAATTGAGAACTGAAACACTAAATGGTTCAGTTTTAATTTAGTTATAATCCAAAAAATCAGACCAAACGATACAAAAGTTCTTATGTTTAATTCAATTCAAACTACTTTTGAACCCCAAAAAAATTAACTACTATTCGGTTCTATTTCTTTTATTCTTTATAAAAATATAATCAAATGAGAATTGAAACACTTAACGATACAGTTTTTGTTCGATATTAATCCAAAAAATCAAAATCAAACAAACTCAGTTTAAACCATTTTTGAACCTAAAAATTAGTTACAACTATGTTCGATTTCTTAAAATTGGACATATCTAAAATTTGACAAAAGATGTTTTGTAAGTAAACATGTGAAGTCAATCTTATACTGTAAGTTCATTGCTCCTCAAAACTCTCACAATCGTTGTGGCATAAAACAATACACTACTTTAAATATTTTTAATGTTTCATCTACACCGGGTTTTCAAAATTATGCTTTAAAGAGTAACGATTTGAATATTTTAATTTTTATGAAAATTTTTCTTTTTTATTGAAATATTCAAACCAAATTTTTTATTAAAATATTTAAACTAATGGTTAAAAAGTTAAACATAAAAGGCAA
>OVAN01005532.1:0-23290 GCA_900406275.1 Anastatica hierochuntica | reverse complement strand
TGAAAAGGATTTAGCTTTATGAGTGATTTGATTGTGTTTCCTTCTCTGAAATAGCATTGTAGTTGTGGTGATGGAAGTACGAGATCATTGATATTGGTGACTGCTTCTGTTTTTAGGATCATCATGAAAAGATCGATTCGTGTGGATGTTGATTTCACTATTGTTGGTGCTGTTACTTGGGTTGGAAGATCATCCATGGAGAAGATGCAACTACAAGTCATCCAATGCCAAGGTATTGCTTCCTCTCTTTACTTCATGACAATCTTCTTGTTCATGTTCCTTGAAACTTCTCTGTTTCTCTCTAATGGCTTTTACTTATACCTTATCATCTGAACCAACGAGCATGGTTCGTTGAAGTGCTTGAAGTGTTTATTTATTCATTTATTTATTGCCACAATTTGAAGTATTTATTCATTTATTTATTCATAGCAGAAGGACGAGGAAGGGGAGAAAGAAGAAAGAAGAAGACATAAAATTGATGAATTAGGATGGGATTTGTGGTTTTTTGTATGGGATGTTGCTTGTTTTAGGTGTTGCAAAGGAAGTATTAGGGATTTTAAATTCCATGTAGTTTGTTTTGTTGTGTTTATTAGGTACTTCTGGTAATTCTGGTGCAATAATTTATTAATCGGAAGACTATTTTAATTATATTCTGGAAAATTATGTAATTTAAGAAAAAGAATGGCAAGTAAATTCTGGAAAATATTGGATCTAAGAAAAATAAATACAAACTAATTCTAAAATCTAAAGAAAAAGAATTACAAACTAATTTCTATTTTTGGAATTAAAAATAAAAAACAAAAGGAATAACCTCATTCTATTTTTGGGTTGTCTTAGGTGGGCCGTCATTTCAATTTTTGGTCAATTTGTACAGGTGGCGCAGCCAAATTCTTAACAAAGTTGTACTCAGAATTCAATGTACAAATACCAACATAATAGTATTTTGACATATTTTAACAATAATTAGAAGTACTCAATAACAAAATGAGTTTTATTAGATGTACTTTTGATTTTGGGGACTTAAAACACATTTCTAGTAGATTCAAATAAAAAATTTATGTAAAATATAATGTTTAAAATTTTTTCATAAACATATGACTATTTGACAAAGTAACCTTCAAAATATAAGGTAGAAGAAAGAAAAGATAGGAAACAAAAGATAGATTTTAAAAAATGTAATGATATAGGATTGCTACATCGAAATGCACTCAAATATGATAATATTGTTTTAAGATATTTTCCAAAAACTGTTATGTAATTTTACAAGAGTAAATAAATTGTAACTTTAAATAACCATAGTAATACCATATGTACCAGAAGTACCAAACCAGAAACTTTTAACAAAATGCATGGGGTAACCAGACATCCACTTTTCCGTTGTACATGTTACACCTGGTTTTTCCACGACATAACAAACTAGTATCACAAATCCAATGAAAAGAAGAAACAACATGGAAAAAAATGGAACAACATGAGAAAAGAAAATCAATTGCTCGGCTTTTTGGAACTTCTCCTTTGTCCCTTCTCGCCGTCTGATGGGAACCTTGTTGTTTGAGTTCTTCTAGTTTATTGTCAAGATCAGGCGGAATCGCGACCAGCTCTCGAAGCCAAACCATCCAATGAGTCTTATGTAGAACTAGATAAATCATGCTAATGCCATTGGTATGCAGCTGATCTTTAAGTATGTTGTAGCTTCATCCACCGTTATTTTTCTGTGTATCGCTTCAACAAACCCCAAGTAGTGACCTCTACGAGAGACATCCTCATCACTAAAGTATGTGTCTTCGCTTGAAATCCATCTTAACCTATCCTCGTTCTAATAATATCCCCCATATTCAAAGTTTATTATCATGCAACGCTTACTCATTGTCCCTGAAAAATATTTAGAAAGTATCAGTGTCATTTATCGTGCAACGCATAACCAATTGTATCGGTCATGAATCAGAAGTACCAGAATTACCAGTAGCACTAGATCTGAAAGATTAATATTTTTTTATTTCCATGGTCCTAAGCTAATTTCTATGGATTATTCACGATTTTATCTTGATTCAACAACTAATAATCACAAATCAACGTTACTCCTAACCACCTAAAAACCTAAATTCATTAACAAAATGCACCTAAAAGCAAGCAATAATGAGAAAAAATGAGGAATCTAAAGCTTTTTACAACTACAATAAGGAAAAGTTTCTAAACGAAAATTGTCCGAAAAGCTTTTGCGAAACTTGAAAAATTTTCAAGGATTTTTAAAGGTTGAGTTTAAATGACGAAGAAGAAGAAGTAATTAATGAAACAAGAAGGAGAAGAAGAAGAAGAATATGACGTTAATGGAGTGGAAGTAGATGAGAATGATTGTTAGTGATGGGTCCTACAATTTAGTGTGAGTATATATATATTTTTTTTTGTTCCAACGAAATGGAGTGGGTGGAGCCAATATTTTATTAATTTTTTTAGTAAATATTTTATTATTTTTTTTAGTAAGGTTAAAGAAGGAATTACACAATATAGAGGGTATAAGGAATAATGAAAGGTATGTAGAATAAATAGAAATCAAATAAAGGTACCTGAGAATAGAGTCCCATTGACGGTGCGAAATTGCATCGTCTTCTTCTTAATCTCCAACTCGTCCTCTTAATCGCGCTGTTTTCATTTGGGGATTTTTTTAAAGAATTAGAACGTCTTGCTAATCGTCATCAGATTCTAAAGGAAGAGATACAACTTGTGGTTTTTGTTTCAGTTTTAAAGATCAGAGAGAGAGAGAGATGAATAATGAAGAGAAGGAATACGTTCTGATTGATCTTAGCGATGTTACGAGGCAAATTGATATCCAATCAAACGCTCCGTATAGTTTATCAGTTAATCTGATTTCTCCAAATCAACTTTATTTTGTAATCGGATTATAATGTTATATAGCTTTTATCAAAAAAAAACGTTAAAGTTTAGTTGGGTTGATTTGATTCTCTCTCAGTCTCACTTCAGGGTTTGGATACGTTGAATCCAATATTGACCATTGATGGGAAAATCAAGCTGGTAAGTAAGTCTTGTCTTTGCTTAAACATTCTTATAATCTTGATTTTTTTGTTGTTGTTGTTTGTTTCACAAGGTTGGAGAATACATAGAGACGATTGGTACATGCCTTGCTTTCTCTGAAAAGGGTTTGTTTCTCTTCTCCTTCTCCTAGTGATGATTTCAACATCCCTCTTTTAACAAACAGGCACCACCATTTCTCACTTTTTTTTGTTGTAGGTGAAAACCAGACGGCACAGGATATCTTGGAACCTGTGGCCAAAATCCACAAGATTCTAAACTTCACTTCTTATCAAGTCATTTGAGACCCGAGTTCGTAGTAGTAACAAGAGGTACTGGTTTACAACGCCAACAAAAGCAGAAGAACTTTAATAATATGGTGTTTTGTACACACACACACAACTGTTACAAAACAAACATGGATGTTGATGTTTAAATGTTGTGGAAGCTATTGATCTGGAAGTTTGTCTTTCAGGTACTTCAATACAACCTTTGTTCCTCTCTCTAGAATAGGTCTCCTGATGCTGTTTTAAGAGAAAAAAGGAGAAGAAATTAATTCTTGAAAGTGAATGAATTGAGTTTCTATGATCATAAATTGAGGAAAAGAAGAAGAACCATACCTTCTTAATGGGTTCCCGTCAAGTCGTAGGACCTCAAGTGTTGGTTCAAGCAATCCCTAAGAAACAACACAGGACTTGTTATCACATATTACTAATGCATCTCTATGTTCCAAGTTAAACAAAAGGCGCAGACTTATTACCAATTCTGGAGGAAGACTTGAAATGTTGTTGTTGGATATGTCCAAATGTTTGAGTGAAGCCATGTTCTTGACATCCTGCTTGGCACAAACAGAGCCAATGCGATAATGTTTTACAAGACTTCGGTTGATTAACTTACTGCTGCAGGTTCCGCTATTCAAACCACATATAAAAACCACATAGCAACATACCTTGGGAATGGATTGAAGTGAATTCTGGCTCAAGTCAAGGATAAGCAGATTAGCTAAGTTGAAGATATCTTCAGGCACTTCAGGCAGTTGGACTCGGCTGTCAAGTGATGTATCATCTTAAAACCATGAACAGTAGATGGATAATGAATAATATACGGTATTATTACCAACCTCAAGTAAAGCTCTTGTAGTTGTGGCAAGTGAGAAAACTTGGGATGCTCTCCGATGCCTAATGAAGCAGCACTACCACTTAGGTCGAGAATCTGAAGCCCAGAGACAGCTTGAAAACCATCCAGTGGAATCTTACGAGCAAATAAAACAGAAGGTGATGGATTAGTGTCTTGGTGGAAGCTACAATCAAATCTATCAATTTTCTTCTCTTTGAAGATTACTATACCTGCTTCAAGGGATTATTATCCAACTTCAAGCAGACAAGATTTGGAAGTAACTTCAAGATTGCACCAGGCCAATCTTTGATCTTGTTCCGTGACAAAATCAAAGTCTGCAATTACAAAGACGATACAATATCTATGAGAAAACACGATAGATTTGTACATTTGAGGTAAGTTGCGGACGTCCCATTACCTGAAGGGAAACGGATGAAGAAAGTTGAGCAGGCAATTCCTCGATGGAGTTCTTAGAAAGATTCACTTTTGTGATTTCACCAGAGTCCCAGACTTCTGAAGGGACGGCACTCAAGTTAAGACCTTCAAGAGAAAGTTCCTGGTATTGTGTGTAACAGAAATCAGTTAAGATCATAGTTTCCTGTTTCTACTAAGAATATGTAACTCTTAATAGGATAGTGCTCAGATCTGTGGTTTCACTTACCTTTGAAGATATGGACATACGAGCTGCTGAAGCAATTACAGATTCCTTTGTCGGAGTGCTTGCACTAGTTTCTGTAAAAGGAAACCTTTTACAGCTAGCCATAACCACCCAGATGAGAGAGAGGGGTGTTGGACCATAGTACCTTCACTATTAGAAAGGCGGCTCCTAAGATACTTCAACAGAGCAGCTGTAGGACCGTTTACTAGGGAGCTGAAGAGCAAAAAAGGAAGAAACATTAGCCTCTTGAAGTAGCAATCAAACTACGATCAAACAATCAAAGAGGCTAAACAGAGACAGAGTTTTAAAAATGAGTACCTTCTAAGGGTTCTCAAAGGATTGCCAACAAGCACAAGCTTTCTCAGAGTAGTCATGTTACCTACAAAAAAAAAACGAGAGGACAAGAAGTGATATGCTAATAGCTATTTTGATGATGTCATATGTCATCCGCTAACAAGCAGGGGATACAGAAATGGTTAGTGCTGTTTCCTAGTTGTACCGAGCTCAGGATGCAACCCTGTCAATGAGTTATTTGAAAGGTCTAGATACGAGAGCTTCAATTTACATCCTCCAACTGGATATTCCTTAAGCTGAAATTAAGAGAAAGCAGCAGACCATTAGTTAGAAGCGAGTGATATTCACTATACGGAGGTTAAGAAAAATAGAATGTCAAAAAGACAAGTTCCATCAGAAAAAAAAAGAGCACAATACCTGATTAGAACGAAGATCCAGTGTTCCTAGACGTGATAGATCTCCAATCTCTGCTGGTAATGTTGATAATGAGTTAATTCTGTAATAAAGTACAGGAAGAAGAATGTCAGTAGTGAAAGTCTCCAATTAGATTCCATGTGGGACCAAACGTTATTTCTGAATAAAACGTAGTAGAGAATGACCCCAAATAGAACTCCACAAGAGAGGAACAACCGCCTATGGATGGTGGAATAGACGAGATTTCTGCATGAATCAAATATGAAAACAATTCAGCATTTTTACATAGAAGGAGTAGGTTGGATATTACTGAAGCAAAAGGGCAGAAACATTATCTTCTCAGTTTATACTTACTGTTCTGATGTAGGTCAAGCCGGATAAGACGCGAAAGGCCTCCAATATTTTGTGGCAGACCACCCAGCATATTCTTAGCTGCAGAGAAATAGATATCAAAATGTGCTCCAGATTCTTTTGATATGTACGACATACAAAAAGAAAATTGGAGTATCTTACATGCATTAAGTTCTGTAAGCATGGTCCACGATGCTATGTGCTTCTCGGATAGAACCGTGAGCTTGTTTCCCTGCAGGTTTAAAGTAAATCGGTAAATCATCTTTGTTTACCCACACATTGCCTTGAATAACACTGCCTTCTTCCAGACACGCCATACTGTTTGGAAGATAGTGAAACAGGGAAAGAGATATGCTAAGAAGCTTAGAATCGAGGAAGAAATCGACACTAATACCTCCACATCCAGTTTAGACAATTTCGAGCAGTTGGCCATTTCTTCCGGCAAACTGGAAATTTGATTATTTGTGGCCTGTGGATGACAATAAGCATAATCGTTGCTATGAAAGAAGAAGTGAAACAAAAATCAACTGATCCAAAAGCAACACAGAACAACCTTCAAATCAGATAAGTCTAAACATCTTCCAAGAGATTCTGGAAGTTCTTTAAGCCGATTGCTTGAACAGTCAAGCCTGAAGCCATAACAAGGAGTTCACGCAATTATGAAATATATGGATTAACTGAGTTTCATGACCTAATCTAAGTCAAACCACAGAAGTTTATGTGAGAGTCGAGATAGCTTACTTGACAAGAGAAGTTGCCGAACCAATTTGCTCAGGCAATTCCGATATCGAGTTGAAGGACACATCCAACGACTTCATCGCTGTAAGCCTACGGATGAGTTAAGGGATCAAGCATTTGAACATTACCAAGCTGAACACAGTGGAACCCCAGCTACAAGAATCCGGAAATACTTACTCCCCAATGGCTGCCGGAAGTTGAGACAGTTTGTTATGACTGACATTGAGCACAACCAAACAGGCAAGGTTCTTAAGATCTTCTCTTAAAACCTCGATTTCATTATGTGCCAAAATCAACTTCTGTAAATCAACAGCCTGCAAAAGATGGTGAAATTCAAACATTCAAGAAATTTGACCACAGAAACAACAATGCATTAGAAAAAGGATTCAAAGAGCCATAAAAAACTAAATTTACCTCCCACCAGTTTTCTCCTTCTCCGGTCGTTTCGAGACATTGATATACCTCTGTAGGTACATCCCTGAAAATTGAATCCTTAAATCAATAAACAAAGACATTGCAGCTCATATACAATAAGATCTCGTGAGCACAAGTCGATTCAAAACAGTTTCTAAGCGAATGTATACAGAAGATCTATTGTAGATGCATCTAGCTTTTTCTCATATAATGACACCTCGAACATCGATGATTCAGAGATTACTATAGAACCAAGACACTTGAATGAGTCCCAATCAAAAGATGAAAGCTTTTATTGGCCTACAATGGATCTGGCTCTTACCGGAGAGAGCGATTGGAAAGGTTGAGCGAACCAGAAGTTCGAGCTGCCTTCAGAATCCGATCCATCAACACACATACACAATCTCTCTCTCTCTCCGAAAGTTTGATGCTTTAAGAAAAATTCTAACTTTGGAATTGTGGGCCGGCCAATCAAAACTCACTTGTCAACAAAAGATACAAACAGCCATGGAAATGGAAATAATTTACTTCTTCTTAATCAAACTCTTCTGCATCCAATTGGGTACTATTCCTTTAAGAAAATTTCACTTATTTAACTTTTATTTGTATAAAGCTGGATTATTCAACTTAAAGTGAAGTTTCTTTTTATATCAAAAACAAAATAAGTATATCTCCTTATGAGTGATTTATTTTAACACTTTTTTGTGTTTGATGAAAGCTTAGACATGCATCTCGGTTGAAGTGGGTGCAACAGCTTCGGTCATGGTTCCTTTGTGTTTGTCTTGTCCTGAAGTGAAAGGTGGACAATGGGGGCAACTTGGTGGTTGGTAATATGGTACGCTCGGGGTGCAGCCACCGGTTTGACAGCCTGTACCCCTCGGGGGGCAGCCACCGGTTTGACAGCCACAGCCTGTACCGTAGCCAGGTACCGTGACTCCTGGAATCACAAAACCGGGTATCTGTGTGCCTGGTACCACTATGGGAGGGATGGTTGTGCCTGGGACGACTACATTGGGTGGTCCACCACCAGACCCGCCCTGTCCTATACCGATACCAATGCCTTCACCTCCTGGACCACTACCTCGTCCAATGCCTTCACCGAATCCACCAGGACCACAATTAGGTTGGCCAGACCCTGATCCTATTCCTTCTCCAATGCCAACACCTGAACCACCACCAGATCCAATTCCTTCTCCAAAGCCAGTGCCGCCTCCCCCGGACCCAATTCCTTCTCCAAAGCCACTACCTCCACTAGAGCCAATTCCTTCTCCAAAGCCACTGCCTCCACTGCCATAACCAATACCAAAGCCAACACCATTCCCACTTCCGTAGCCCCTACCTACACCATACCCCATAGGCTTAACTACGTGGTCAGGATCTTCTGCTTCACTCGCCATGGCTTGCAGTTTATGGACAGGCTCACCCGACATGGACTGCACTATTTGGTCCTGCTTTTCTTTCTCCTTAGGCTTAATTACGTGGTTAGGATCTTCTGCTTCACTCGCCATGCCTTGCAGTTTATGGATAGGTTCACCCGACATGGACTGCACTATTTGGTCTTGCTTTTCTTTCTCCTTAGGCTTAATTACGTGGTCAGGATCTTCTGCTTTACTCAGCATGGACTGCACTATATGGTCCTGCTTCTCTTTTTCATTAGGCTTAACTACGTGGTCAGGATCTACTGGTGAACTAGCCATGGTCTGCAGTTTATGTACCAGTTCAGCCGGCATGGAATGCACTATATGGTCCTGCTTTTCTTTTTCCTTAGGCTTAACTACGTGGTCAGGATCGACTGGCACACTAGCCATCGTCTGCAGTTTATGTACCAGTTCAGCCGGCATGGACTTCACAATACGGTCCTGCTTTTCTTTTTCATTAGGCTTAATTACGTGGTCAGGATCTACTGGTACACTAGCCATCGTCTGCAGTTTACGGACAAGTTCACCCGGCATGGACCGCACTACATGATCCTGCTTTTCTTTTTCATCAGGCTTGACTTTATGGTCAGGTAAGCCAGGTTGCTGTGGATTTTGCTCGCTCAAACTAACCATCCCAGGCTTCACAACATGGAATAGGTCTAGCTTGCTTGACTCCATCATAGGGAGATCCTTAAGAACCCTGCGAGCAAAAGTTGAACTGAAGAAGCATAGTAAGAGGACGAACCCAAAGCACTTACCTTGGCGTCCATGTGCCATTTTTATCTATGTAATAAGTTGATTCCTGCTGTGTATTTTTCGAACAAAGGATCCATTCCTCATGGTTTTATAGGAGGTAAGATCAAAAACATTGAAAGAATAAACATCCTGTAAACGCAAGATGCCTCGCTGAATATCCGCAAGAAAAAAGTGATTCACAAAAATAACATGACAGGCTTAAAGTAAGAAGCTTTTTTAGATGGCACAAATTGTATGTTTAAGCAAACTTCAAACTCTTCAAGATTCGAAAACCGTTTTAAGCATTATTTGCCAACAAGAAATTGCATCAAATCAATTCTTGGAACTAAAAAAGAAAGCTTAAAAAACTCAGGTACTATCATCTGGGATTCTTGAGAAAGTCAGACACTATCACCATCATCACTTTGTGAATCTGCAGCTCTCAAACCTTCAGCTAAAGCACGTGCCCTGTTCTGGGTTTGTCTTTCTACAGCAACCATGTATAAACCTAAAACAATCATATGGTCAAGAAGCTCATGAATCTGAGAAAGATTCGACGGAGAAAACAGATTCAATCTCTAAGGTCATACCAATTGCACTTCCAATAGCACAGCCCCAAAGAATCCTCATTGACCACTTATCACTTATAACCCCTCTTGAACCCATCATGCTTTCTCTGCAATAACCATTAAAAACTCAAACTTTATGATTGAAAAACAGCTAAAGGAACAGTTTCGGGTTGATTCTGCGCGAATAATAACACTTGAGTCTCGAAGAATTCTACTATGTGTTGGAGATTTTACAGATAGCAACCATAAAAGGAAGAAACCAAATTCATGTTGATTGATCAGAGCAACAGATCCAGGAACTATTTAGGAAAGAGAAAATGATCGAGGACAATTACGAGTGTGAGTTTACCAGAAATCGTCGGTGAAACGGAGAAGACAATACAATGAGTGAAAGAAATTGAAGATGCGAGGAAGAAGAAGAAACGAAACAAAAGGGCTACTTTGTAAATATAAAAAACAAGGAGTGGGTTTTAACTTTTTATGAGACTAAAAAATATGGAGGATTATTCTACAATAGAAAAATATTAGAGGACTCATTACATAATTTTTTTTATTTTTACTTTTGGGTCGAATGTAATGATCTTTTTGAGTCAACTACTTTATTTTTTTTTTTAAATTTTTTTTTTGGCTCAACATCAATTTTTAAATTAACCATTTCATGGGTACAAAGTTTTTGATCACCTCACTTCATTAGAGGTTAACAACCACAATGACAATGATGAATGATATAGTATCGCCAAAGAACACTCAAAAGTTATTTGCGCTGCCTTATCAATCCATCAAAGTATTCTTGAACCACTATGAGAACAAATTCAAATTACTAAAAGAGACAGAAATTGTCTATTTAACCACAAAAACATGACCAATTTCGGTTGAAAGTTAGGGTCTAATCAAAGTAATCTATTTCAAAACCTAGCCTATGATCGCCACATGATCGAAATGAAATTTGAGGACTAATTGGCTCAACACCAAAGCGCTTGTACTCGATCTGCCCTTTCTTCATCAGAGAGAGAGATTCGTTGTCTCCTAGCCCTATTTACCTACGATAATGCAAAAGACGGGTTTGAAAACACCGCCGCATCGGAATCCAGAAGAAGCTCCTAAGCCTACGCAAAGAATAAGGAAACAACACTACCATTGTTGATCAAGTGATCAAACAAAAACACCGGGATGGATGCTTCACTTAAATGGAGTCACCGAGGGGAAACTGAAACCCGTAGACAACCTCAAGCTCTAGTCCTCTCGCCATTTGCCATCTCCGAGAACCGAAGAGTGGAAAGTCCTTGCATTGCCTGAGGACGTCCTCCTTTATTGTTTTTTTCTTTTAGCCTCTTTGTTTGTTTGCTTTGAGGATTATTCGAATAAATTAAAAGTTATTTGGTCTATACTATTAATAGATAAAAATAGTATAGACCAAATAACTTTTATTTTTATTTTTACTTTTGGTCGAATGTAATGATCTTTTTAGTCTATTGCTTTACTTTTTCTTTTAGACTCTTTTGTTTGTTTGCTTTTATTCGCATAAATTAAGGAAAATGAGTTATGGCTCATCGCATCAAGGCGTGGTTAAGTGTTCACAAAAATCAATATCTCTCTTTCACTTGCTCGGGTTGTGGTATGGTCGATTTTATTCGTGGCTCCTCGAGGGAGCAATATAATGAGTTTTGTCGTAGCCAGTGGCTTCTTTTAGAAGCAATATAATGAACATCACTCTCAACCCAAATAATATCGTCTCTCCGGTACTTCTCTACATCTCATGCCTCCCTCTTGGATTGTCTTGCCTTTGGAAGTTTTACTTTTAAAGATCTATCTTAAGCTTTTTGTCAATCTCTCTTCTAGTTTGTTTGTTAATATGGTTTTCTTTGTTTCAGGTGAATGTTTTATACCGGCTTTTGGCTCCGGGAGTAGTTGTTTACTCGCCGGCTTTTGACTCCGGAAAGGTTTACCACCTTTAACGGCTTTAAGCTTTCTATCTGGTCTCTAAAACAAATAAAAAAAACAGCATATGCCAAAAAAAAATTAAGGAAAATGTATTCGAACACTGATGGGTGATTTGTATTAAAATCTATAATCTTAAGTTATTGAACCAGAATTTTAAAAAGTCTTATAAATATTGAAATGATGATTTTAAAATATATTTTCAAATCCACTGTTATTGAAAATATTTTAAATAATAGATTTTAAGGGTGTAAATGGTGATGAGTTAATGGAAAAAATAAAATGGGATGAATAAAAATTAGTGGAATAAATATAAGAGGAATAATAGAAGTTAGACCAACTTTTTTTTTCTCTCCTATTTTGTAGAATACCAAATCCTAGAGGAATTGAAGATTTTTCCATATAAAATATGAGTTTCATTTTTTCAGTCATATACTTAAAAATTGTCAAATTGTGTGGTTTTAAAGAAATCAAGCATAACAAAAAATTACTCTAGAATTTTTTTCTCTAACATGTCTTCCATTTACACCATTTAAAGTGTTTTAGTGAAATTTTCTTGTTAAAAATACAAACAATCAAATTACATCAAATCGCATAGTTTTAATCTTAGAGAATTTCTTCAAAAATCAAAATTATTTCCTAAACTCATCAAAAATTAAATCATATCAATTACTCAATTCAATACATTTCCTAAAATTTATTTGACAATGTGAAAATATGAAATCAAAATAAATTAATATTTATTTTAAAATTTTTGAGGAAAGCACAAAAAAAAAGGAAAGAAGTATTAAATGTTTAATTAAGTTATGGGAAGTTGGGCAACCTTGACACTCTTCATTCATCTCCTCCCTACTTCAAATTTTTATCATCGCCGGCAAATTTCTCCCTTCTCCTCTCCGTCTCCGTCGCCATCTCCGGTCTATGAGAACTCAATAACGATTCCCGATTCAGTTTCTCTATTGAATAAGCCCTCTCTCTTTACGGCTCCGGCGTCCTTCGCCGCCGCTAAAACCTTCCTCCGACTACATCGATTTCTGTGTTTCCCGGTAATCCAACTCTTACATTTTACTCTTTTTCTCTCCGCTTTTGCTTATTGGTGGAAAACAGATCTCAGAACGAGTTCGGCTTACTTTTTTTCAAAGATTCTATATTCTTTTCTTCTTCTTCTTCTTCTTCTTTACATACATAGGTTTCACATTCTTCAGTTTGTATTCGCGTTTGCCTTTATTCAGTTTTTGAGAACCTAGTCATCGATAACGAGTAAAAGAATCGTGTTTTGTTTTTCCTCAATTTCATCTGTTATGTCGCTGTTCCATTACAAGTTGTAAACAAAAAGATAGATGATTCATTCGCTTGCGTAGAGTTAAATGTTGTGTTTCGATACTATATTTTGAACCGAGTGTATGTTGAAAATCTTGACCTTTTTTATCATTGTTACATGCCATGTTCAGGTTCTAGTTCCCAGTCAAAGATGATTGAATATTGTGTTCACTAGCTTCAAATGCATTACCTTTTGGTTGTAATGTAGGGAACATTCTTCATTTTAGCATATGCTTACTGTTTTTACTAATCGAGCCATTCGTTTTGCACTGTGAGCTAGAAGGAGAAATGTCAATGATTGCAAGCTCTTCGCTCAGTGATCCAGATTCAAGAAGCTTGCAAGTGCTTCTTGACGCTTTTGGCTCTCGTTTTTCTCTTGATGACATAGCTGCTGCTTACTGCCAAGCAAGGCAGAACGTCGATGTGGCTGGTGAGATTCTCTTTGCAATGGCAGAAAAGACGGCTCAAAGTGACAAAGTCAAAATGAATGGAGAAACCTCAAGACCAACTCATGTCTATGTTCCCAAGGAAGTTCAACGCCAGGAGGATAACAACGCCAAAGTATGGAGGCCAAAAAAGAAGTCTATATCAGTTGGTACTATATCAAATGTTATTGGTAAGGAATACGTTAGAACCAGGCCTACATCAGATGCTCCCCGAGAAGCAACTAAACCAATGAAGATAGACTCAAAGGATATTCCAGAAACTGAGATATGGAGTCAAGAAATGCCAAAAAGTAAAGAGGCAGAGATAAGCAGGACTCCAACTGATGTTGAGGAATTTATAGTTAAGATGCTCGGAGAAGGTTTTCGAGCTAGCGAAGATGTCATTCACCAGATTCTTAGTAAGAATTCTCTTGTTATTTTCCGTGCTTATGCTTGACATTTGTTTTCTTCTTTGATGGCATTGGTGACCTTAGCTTATCTGCATCTTCGGTTGAATTTTTAGGCGTATGCGGATATAATGTGAAGAAGGTAAGCCGATGCTTTTAACTCTGAAAAGTATTCTATTTTCCTCTCTTTAATAGCATTTTGCTTTCGCATTTGCTTTCACTATCTTCCTTTTTAAAAATAAATATAGTATGTTTTACCTTTTCTTGGTTGAGTTATATTCTTGAAACTGACTAAGATGCTCACCAGCTTAAATCATGACATGTGATTACCTTTATAGTTGCATATTTGAGCTACTCTGCCACTTTATTTATAATTATTCCCTTGAGCTACTTTGACAATACTTTTTCCTGTCTTGGTACTATTGCTGACTAAAGTTTGAGATAAAGTTGACTTTTTGTACCTACTGTCTCCTCTAATTTTGATCACATGATTGTTAGTGGTATCTATATAGCTCTTGGCATATGGCTCTTGTGAGTATTCTTTTGGATCTTTGTGTTGCAACTTCTACTTTTAGGATCCACACTAAATTCTTCATTATATTGCAGAGTACAGAGAAACTGCTCGACTTGTCTGATGCCAAGAAGTATGCTGATGTTGGAATTTCCAATGAAGTTGTGAGCTTTTTTATGACTTTCAGTTTGGGTCTTTGTCATAGAATAACTTCATCCTCGAAATCTGACTATTGGTTTGTCCCTCTCTTCTTAAAGATGTCAAAAGTTGATCCTCAAAGATTAGGATCGACTTCCAGCAACCGAGTGGAACTGCAAGAACTTTCTCACAGGCACGCTTTTTCTAGTCAATTTTTGTACCGAGTCCTTCTCTTGGCAGTCCTTTTGAACTCCTCTTCTTCAAATTGCTTTTTGTGATGATGCAGGGATGAAGCAAGAACATTAACAGCTCCGCAGGACGTAGACAGGGACAAGGCTGGTCTTGAAAAGGAAGTCTTAGAAGCTTTGTTCTCAGGTGCGGAAAGATATGAGGAAGAGTCGTCGAAAACAACTCGACGAATTGGAGAAAGGAGAGCAAAAGTTGCTGGTCGTCCTGTCTTTAAACCTCTGGAAGAACCTTTTCAAGAGAGAGTAGTTACTGTGAAAAAATCGTCACAAAGATCTAAAGAAGGTAACCGTGTTAGAGTCTTACATGTACATTTATTTGAGTTTATTCTCTCATTTGCTCAACTATCTATGTTGCTTGCTTTATAGATGAAGATGATGAAAAGGAATACCAGGCACATCGTAAAGCAGTACACGAGTATTTGCGTGAGATGAAACAATATTACGGAGCTGTAAGTATTATGTTGAGTGTTTTGAATGGCTATATGATCGCCATGATGTAACGGTTGCATAACTAAAAGCACTTTTTCTTTGGCAGGCTGTAGAAGCATTCACCAAAGGAGAAACTGACCGAGCACACAGACTCGTACAGGAGGTACTATTTAGGAAGGAATTTTTGGTTGAATGTGACTAGTGTCTTTCTTGTGTAGCATATAATAACTATTTGATATCTTCCACAACACATAGGGACACTTTTTGGGACAAAAAGCTCGAGAAGCAGAAGAAAAATCTATAGCAAAGATGCTCGAAGTCAAGTCAGTTAATTTCTCAAACCATTTCATTTTTCAGTTTTCTATCGCAATTTTCTGCTTTATACTCCAGTGGCAAGAAGAGTTGAGAAAATTGAAAACCATGCGTATAGGAAAGACAGTGACTCGACTTACAAGGAAGACGAGGTAGTGACGGTGAATGTGAATGAACTCGATCCAAAAGAAGCTCTTCGTACACTCAAGCTCCATCTTAAGAACTTATCTGGCATTTCATGTAAGGTTTTAAATCCTTCTCTCTCTAAACCTTTTTCTTTTGTCTAACCGAATTGAACCTAATCTTTTGTTTTCTATCTATGATTCAGCTATCAAGTACATCAGGGTCAAATTGGGTGTCAATAAGGAAGATTCCAAGTGCAAACGACAGGTACCGTCTTTACTCATCTATCTACGTCTCTGAACAGAACTTGAATTGCTTCTGTTTATTTTGTTCTTAGCATGTTGCAATTACAAAACTGCTGGAGGGAGAATCCATTGCTTGGTCTGAAGAAAACAACAATGGCCTCATGATGATGATTCGTGTTGATGAGATTGACCCCAAGAAACTGAGTTTTGTCAAGAAGTAACAACACCATCGGTTCTACTCCTTTTGCTCCATTCTATTAAAAATTGGACTTACTGCTTGAAACCCACTTGATTCCTAATGTAAACCAAACAAAGAAGCATTTTGGGAGAAATATAATATAATGTTTGGTTTCAGAATCGAGGAATCGTCAAGCCATCTGACATTACAATATGCTTAGAATGTTTTGCGATAAAAGATTCTGTTTCTCAAAACCATATAAACCGGCCAACCAAAACTTATACAGTATGGATCTATCAGTGGGTAAGTCTCTGAACCTCTTCCTCATGATTGCTATCTAAAGTCTCCAGCAAAAGAGACGGTGCGTGCTGAGCATTCCCTTGATTTTCCTCTGAGTCTTGGCAGAAAGAGAGAATGATGGTATCTATCGACATCTCAACCACCGCAAAGAAAAGTGTCGCCACAATATACCCCAAAGCCCAACATGCCTGTGAGTGGAGAGTCAGTGTGTCACAAGCAAAACCTATTGAAGCTCAAAAACATCTCTCTTTGTAGTTACAATGAGTCTAGAGGGAAAAGAAAAAAGGTTTTACCAAAACGGGTAATAGCGGGGATGAGACTTTGTTGTGAGAAGACCGGTACTTGTGCGAATCCAACATCAGAAAGCCAAAGAGAGCACTGAAGAGACTCACACATAGCTTCCCTAGAAACAATATAACATCTCCTATTACGTTAACCTTGCCTATCCTCATAATGTTGTTTATGATCAGCTCTGTCGCGATTGCAGACGACTTGCAGAAGCTTTTCCCCGTTATAGCAATCTGAAAATACACCGAGAGATAGCGATCGATGAATAACTGGTTCGAAGAAATGGGCTTTGCTTTGCTATAAGGAGGTGATTTCTGTTACCATTATGTAAGCATTGCGGTTAACCGATTTGATGGTCCACTCGACGCATCTAAGACAACCACGTGAAGTGTAATGACCCATCCTCCAAAACCAGTGATCATGTGTGGTCCCGCTTACTTTTGTTTTACGACGAATTGCTTCGAGAATGAAACGAACAGACTCCACAAAAGAGACAACGAGTGAACCAAGAGCCACAGATCCTAGGTTGTAGCGTGCAAGCCTCTTCATTGAGGCGAAAACAGGAAGAAACGGTATCTCTGGCTGCATTTTTCAGCCATAACCCAGTAAATACTTAAATAATAATCGACAGATTCATATATTTAGTCAAAAATGTTAGCTTACCGATGCTTCCCCTTGAGCCCAATAATAAGAAGCAACAGAGCCAGCAATCACTGTCGCGGAAGATGCAATAAAGAACTGTGTGGCCCAATAGCAGCCAAATAGATGGAAGAATATGGCAATGGTAATATGAGGAGTGTAACGTATGCTGTAACCACAACAACGGTCACAGTTCACTTTCTTCAACATGAGATCATACGCGCAGCAATTAGTGTTGTTGCAGTTGTTCTGAACAACCTGACCAGAACTGAATAGATGGAGAGCCGCCGCTAACCAGAACATATAGAATATCGCAAGCATTGCATATGGTATAGCCGGGAATATAATCAGCGCTTGCACTTCTCCTATTACTTTAGCAGCTACCTGGATTTCACAAGTATACACAACAAAATGACTTTTCCAGCAAAAGCCAAACTAGTAAACCAAACTACTAAGAAACTATTACTCCACCTTGAGGACTGATGTTGCCATAAGAATTCGACGGATGATGGCGATTGAAGTGAGCATAGCAACAGCTGAGATAAAAGTCATCAGAACGGCGACTCCACGGACATGAGTCAGCTCCTGGGGACAAAAAAATGCAAATAAGCTTGGAAACTTGGGAACTACAATCTCATAATTTAACGAACTTGAAAGCAGCTTAAAGCGGAAAATGTTGAACTTACTCGACCATATACATGAAAGTATGGGTCATGCTCACCGATAATAGGTGTTACAGCATCATTCCCTATCCATCCAGCTACAGAAGATAAAAAAAAAAACGGAATACGCATATTGAGTCCACATGGCTTGAAATACAGAGACAGACAGTAGAAATTTGATTTCTATAAACCAACCTTTTAAGTAGTAGAAGATCGTGACCGATATTAAAAGCATGTTGAAAAGGACGACAGTTATCCAGGGCATAGCGGCAACAAAATGCCGGATAAGGAGCAGCCAAACAATGGACAGAAACAAAGGGACAAGGCCTCCACAAACAATCAACACTGGCCATGACTTGCCAATATCAGCCACATAACGCTGCAATAGCACAACCAACAAACGCTTACAACATTCATCTAAACCATCATTTTTTACAAGAAATACTGAGACTTAAGAGTAGAGTTTACAAGTTAAGAAAGAGAAGAGAGGATCATTCTCTAACCTTTAGAACCGAGGCCCGAGAATTCATTAACCTTCGAATCGATTTGTCTATGATCATATCCTCCTGAATATTCACACCACCCATCTGCTGCCAGTGACGAAGAGATGAATTCGAAGAACGGGCAATATATTGGCAGCTCCAATAAACTGCAGAATTAAAGATCACAAATCTTGTTAAAAACAGTAACAGAAAAAGACTAAAGCTTTGTGTGTGTGTGTATAATGCAGTCTTACCATTAACACTAGGGAATATTACAGGGTAACAAGGACCCTGAAGCTGAAGAGATGAATTCCTCATTTCTGGAGTAAGAAATTCGAAGTAATCGTAGTTCCTATCAATCCAATCATCCATCTTGAGACGAATCTCGCCATCGGGATAATCACAGACCCAATTGAGAGTATCATCAGAGGGTGCAGGACAATCCAAGAGACAAATAGTCCTAGCATTAGCCAATTTGAGTTCCCCATCTTTCAAACCACTTTCATAAACTTGGTTAGGGTTTAACCAATATCTAAGCTCAAGTTGAGTAAGGTCACGGTGACGATGCTTGCTACCACACACATTCCCTTCATAGTCCAATCCATATGTGAGCCTGCAAAATAAGAAACGTTTTATAACCTTTTCACAATCAAAGCTTAGTCTATACCAAATCTTTCCTAAAGAACAGCAAGAACAGGTAAAGTTACAAACTTTGGTATAGGAAAAGGCAAAATCAGCAGAGATTAGCTAAACATGGAGGAAGATTTGAAAACCCATTTGAGATTTTGGGTAAAGGAAGAGGCTTTGATGTCAAGTTCATATAATCAATCGAATCTTTTACCTTAATGGGTTTCCTTGGTTGAAACCAAAGCTGGAATTAACAATCATTGAGACCCAAAAGGCAATGAAGATGACAAGAAACGTAATATCTCTGCACTTTCTATTGTGCTTGATGATTCCATCACTATGAACACTCCCATCACTTGAAGTATATCTTCCAATCACAGCACCTAAAGGACCTCTCATCTTTGTTCACAGCTTTGTCTCTTCACAGTCTGAACAAGAAAAAAAAAAGAAAGGAATTTCGGAGAGAACAACACAGAGAGGACCTTTACTAAAAGAGTGTCTTCTTCTCTTTCTCTCTCTCTCTTTGATTGTTCAAGAAAGAGTGTGAAAGCATTGGAAGGGTATTTGTGTCTTTTTCTTTTTGGTAAAAGAGATAAAATTTAATGGTTTTGTTCAAATCTATCATCCGTGGAACATGAAAAGAATCGATGTCTCTGGTTATAATGTGCTTTGAGGGTTTTTTTTTGGACAATTTTAAAATCTTTCTTCTTCTGTTCTTTTGTGTAGATTTAAAACATAACTTTTTTGTTCTTATTCCCACCGTGAGATCTGCAACTGTAACGCCATTTGATTAAAAATACATTGATTCAACTTTTTAGTTGTTTATATTATTGAGGCATGAATCAGAAGGACCGCAGTTATGTGTAGAAATTGATTGGAAATAAATGTTATGTGTAAGACAATTTGTAGAAATTTGGTTTCTCATTTGCTGGGCTAGTCCTGGACCATGTCGTACGAAACATTTGTTTTAAACCTCCAAATTTTTTCGAATTATTATATATAGTACGACTGGCCCCGAACCGAGGAAAAAAATTGACATATAGAATTCGGTCCCCAACAGTGTATAAATTTATAGTCTCTCGAATTTCAAGGCCGAGACTGCTCATTTGTCAATCTGAAGTTAAAATGAACTAAATGTGGTTTTGATTATGAGAAAATTTTGTTTCTTTTTTTGGTAACTTAATTACTAAACTCACAACCCTTCCGGGTATCTTCCCGAATACTTCCTTATACCGAAATATGGACTTCCTCCTTTGGAGAACCAAGGATTCGAGTTTATCAGAAACAGAACGGGATCTATTCCCTTGGATTATTTGGTACATTTGGAAAGCAAGAAACGATAAAGTTTTCAACGGAAAGAATATTTCACCCATGGACACTCTTCAGATAGCGACTCTAGAGACGGAAAGTTGGAAATCTTCAAATATCACGGACGGGGAAGATGGAGAGGAGGATGTTATGATGGAATTCCCAACGGTGGTACCCATGGTAACACCTCCAACCCTTACTTATCAGGTTGATGCTTCGTGGCAGGAAAGCGGATCAGTGAGTGGTTTGGGGTGGTGTCTACGAGACTCAGAGGGGAGGTATCTTTTAGGTTTACAAGGGTGTAGACGGAGTTTGTCATCTCTTCATGCCGAGCTTGATGGCCTCCTTTGGGCTATGTCTTGTCTTCTAGAGAGACATTTTTCTTCTATCAGGATAGAGACGGATTGTTCGTCTCTAATCGCGATGACACAGAATCCCTTGGATTGGCCAGCCTTTAGCTCAGAATTGGATTACTTCACCTCTCTTCGTGACGACTTTTTGGAGTTTAGTTTGAGTTTAATTCCTAGATTATCTAATGTCCGTGTCAATAGCCTTGCAAAAGGGGCACGAGCACGAGGGTCCCTCTTTTCCCATATTAGTTATGTAAGACCGGCTTGGTTTAGCCTCGACGCAAACCTTTTTCTACCAGTCTAACTTTTGAGTGGTGTTTACGTGACAAAAAAAAAATTACTAAACTCACAAAAAAGCTTACAAAGGCGAGGAAAGATTTTAACAAAAGTTGGTTTTATTGACTTTTAAGGTATGATAACAATTATTGTTAATTGTATTTTGTATTTGAAAAATCATCTTTCTTTGTCAAAAAAATATTTTTAAAAAATCATTTTTCGATAAGAGAGAACAAGTAGCAGAAAAGCATGGGTCTGCACATTACTCTTATTTTTTCCAATTTTTTGTCGGTATATTTATCTCTCTTTTTGTATCTACTTTAATTACTTTTTTCTTTCCACAGGAAAAGAGTTATTTCCACTTTTCAGTTACTGGAACACAGGTCTACTGACAATAACATGCAGTTTCTCTCTAACATGTTAAATTTACTTGCTCTTCTAAATTGTTTTGGTGAAGCTCTCATAGTTTTTTTTTGGTAACTTGTGGTGATTTCAGGTCTAAAAGATTCAGACTAATTTTTAGGAAAACATCGTCTACGGATAGATTGATTTGTAAGTGGGTTGAAAGCAAATGTCCATATTCGTGTGGATGTCCAGGAACAAGGTGTTTTAGTTTCGCACGATAAGTGGATCGAATTCGTAACGTGTTATCTTCATGAACCCATCTCTTTCGAGTATCTCCTATCGCACTATATTTTCTACACCACACTCTATTATATAGAGTAATGGGTAAGACCATCTTCAATGGTTCATTCTGTTTTTTCTTCAAAATAGAGTAACGCTATAATAGAGTTGGGTACTCCAACGATACTCTATTTTGGAGTGAAAAATAGAACGGTGAACAAAAAAAATATATGAATTACTATATTTATGGAGTAAATCTATTTTTACTCTACTTTAACCAAAAAAAATCTATTTTTACTCTATTAAAGCATTTGTAATGGTATTCTATTTTTCACTCTAAACTCTATATTTGAAGTAAAATGAACTCTAATGGTACTTTATATATTACTCTAAAAATAGAGAAATGAATAGTGTTACTTCAAATATATAGTAACATTATTCATTTCCTCTATTTTTAGAGTAAAATTTTTTATTTACAAAGTAAGCCTTAGTTTTTTTATGTTTTCAATTTTTACCCAATAAAAGTTATATATTATGGGGCTGATTGGTTAGAGTTGTTACTGTAAACTTTTATTTTGAACTTTTACTTTAAAAACTTTAAGGACTGTGACTTTTAAAAAAATAAAAGTGAGAGATTGTAGGCTTTAAGAAAAACAGTCGAGAAATAGTTAGAATGGGAAGAAAATAACTGTGAGATTTTGCATGAGAAATTTTAGGACTTTCAAGACTTTAAAAACAATAAAGTATGATTGGGTAAAATATGACTTTACATTTTTTAAATTTCTTACAGTTTTTAAAGTCTAATTGACAATCATCCCCTATATCTTTTTGATGGCTCAAGTTTTCACCCAAGAAATCACTGCAAGCGTACAGTTAAGCATGTTGTAGTGGTTCGGGTATCGAATCCACAAGGACCAATGTCGTACAAAGAATTATGAATCAAAAACGGGCTAAAGCGAAACAAAAATGGCTGGTAAAGGATGCAATATCAAAATCAAAGGAACAAAGGAAGCAAGCAATAACGGGTTGTAAAACAATCAGAGAAAAACGCTGGGCAGGGTGTTCTCAGAGGAATCATTCATCAGGATTGTAGATTTGTTAAAGGGGAAACAATTAAGATCCATCTCAGCTCAATTCACAAAATTATAATTAGTCTACTGTCGCAGTGCTAATTATCCATGCTTAAGGATTCTAGACAATAACTTTCGTTGATTTTCAAATCCTAATTATCTATCGCAGTGCTAATTATCTATGATTGATTTGCTCACAAAGCGCAGTAACATCAACTGTCGTTGGTTAAAGACGCTTTGCTCATTTAATCTCAGTTTCAGGAATTCAAGCAATCACTTTTGGTGTATTGAATAACCTAATATCATGAACTAGGTGATCAATCCAATTCAAGCATTAAGCACAGAAATAAACGAAGATCAATAGATAATCTCTAATCTAACAACCTAACAATCACTGAATCATGAAATCCTTTATGAGAAACCCTAAACCCAACTAAAAAACTACTCACTCATAGCAAACAAAACAACACAAGATGAATTTTGGGGAAACATTATGTATTGAATGAATAAAACAAAGAGTAGAGTTTAAAATTCTTCTCCAACGAAGTACAGAAGTAATCAGATCTCTCTCAAGGATTACAAAGCTCAAAGTCTGTTCTCAAAACTCGAAAAAAGCATAAACTGGAACAGAAAATCGAGTCTAGGTTATTAGGTAT
>OVAN01005531.1:0-23290 GCA_900406275.1 Anastatica hierochuntica | reverse complement strand
AATCTATCCTTACATGATTAATGACATGTAAGTAGATTTAAATCTTAATACCTAAGAAGTAGAGAGGATGTAGATGATGCTATTGACCGTTGTGGCCGTTTCAAGATAGAGAATATGAACTTACAAAAAAAAAGGAGAAGATGGAGATATTGAAAATAGCCGCCCCCATGTATGTTAAACCGCAAGAGTTTATGAAAGATCTGGATTCTTATTTCTTACCGTGGAGGTGGAGTCATGGCTAACTTAGTTCAACCCGGTCTAATGTCAATGCCTATCTTGATCCTGACCAGAACCTCATACTTAATTGGTACGCAACGCGAGCTACTGCCGGCAAAAAAAAATTCAACAAGAATGGTTTCCATTATATGAGCGTTGATTTAGTGATTCGGGTTTGATGTATACGCCTATCGAGTTATAGTATCGCATGTCAAATACATATAAGTGATTATTAGACTGAAACCCTTGTATTTCAAATAATATTAGTGTTTTCCCTAACTTTTGAAATCTTACAATCTTTTCCCCTATACTTTTGTAGTTTAAGTGAACTAGAGAAATATCTCCTTAATGGATAATTGAGATAAGAAAAATTACAAAGAATGGTTCGAGAAACAGAACATCTATAATACGTGAAAAAAATAAGTAAAGAGAAACCTCGTGACCATCAATTACACTTTTCTACGTGACACTCATTAACACAAAACACACTTATTATTTAACCCAAAAACTTGAAACAAACTGTCTCTCCCACCACCTCGAATTCATTCCTCTCACGCCATACCTACACCACCACAGCTTCACAATCAGTTTCAAATCTTTAAGGTAATATCTCAAACCAAACAATGAAAGATCTGTCTTTTTTCTTTCTCAAGAAATACTTTCTCGCTTCAAGAATGCGAAGACGTGGTCATGGTGGTTTCGCGAGCTCTTGCGGTGGCGATGGTTCCACTTCCACACTAAACCAACAACATCAAAAGATCGATGTGGGACCATCTATCACGCCTGAAAACACTCCTTTCGGTGGAGGCTCGCCGAAAACGCTAGAGGAGATGATACTTCAGCTGGAGGTTGAAGAAGATATGGTTCGAAGAGCTAGACTCCGTGAATCTTACTATGGTACTTATGATAATCGCGATGTTGATACGATATATCAGCCCGTTCGGATGTCGTGCGTTAATAGTTCCGATATCTTAAGGTGCGTCATGCTTATATATATAATCTTGAACACTAATATCCAGCAGTTTATATAATCTTAAACGTTTATATATTGCATATGGTAAATTAGGATGCAAATTTGGTTTCTTTTATGTTCCATTCCATTCCATGGGATACTCAATATCCAGCAGTTTATATTTCTACGAAAATTCATTACCAAATTCTAGGAAGAGAGTTAAATTACATGGTTTAGACTTTGTCCTCCACATGAACGCCTAATTCATCAATTTTTACTACAACTTTCTAAGACATATATTTCTTGTTTTTTTTCCGAATTTGGTTAGTTATATATAATCCGTTATCAGGAAAAAAAAATATATATGTTTGATTTGCTTTGCTATTAAGGTCGGCGAGAAACGCGTTAAATCATTACCCACGTTTCTCTCTGGACGGTAAGGATGCTATGTATCGGTCGTCATTCCGGTGTGAGCTTGCCCCTAGTGCTGACGTAACGAGACATGGTGGACGAAGATCGAGCCAGATGAAGTTGGAGACAAAACGGTTGCCTCGGACAGTGGGCGGGGAGAGCGTGGTATGGTGCGAGACAGGGGTGGTTGCGAAGCTGATGGGACTAGAGATTATACCGGTTCCGGTTAAGGGCAAAAGAGGAAAAGATAAGTTAGGGACTTTGCTCAAGAGAGAGCGTCTAAAGAGGAGAGATCAGATGCTTGGCCGGAATGGTCAGACCACCACTGAAGCTTCTTCCTCGTCTGGAGGATTTAACGTTATGAGAGCGGTTGGATCACCTAGTCGCATGGGCGGATGGCCCACGCTCCGTTTCCCATAAAATTACCTTGTAAACGGACGGTCCAACGTTTTCAAATGTCTTAGCCAAAATTAAAAATTATGAACTTTCTAATATATTTTCAAAAAATAGAAAATATAAAACAATTGCATCAAAACTTCACAAAACTATCCAATTACAAACAAGCTATCTATCTAATTTATTAAGTATGAAATACCGGTTGTTATCTTTAATGAATTATTTCATTAATAACAAATTGTCATTAGTAAACTAATAATTAAAAAATGAAATTAATAAATAAAATAGTCTAGAAAACTATTTATTTAAAAAGGTTATGTTTATCTTTAATGAATTATTTTATATATTTGATTTGTTATTTTTAAATATATTATAAGATAAATTATATTTAAATAAAGTAAACTAAAAAAATATCTTAACATTACTCATTAAAATTAATCATGCTTTTTATAATACTTCATTTGGCATGAGCAACGTAAGATAGAAATAATTTGTGGATTTTAATATTCAACCCCGTCAAATAATGTAATCTTAAATATTAAATTGCTTAATTTGACATATCTTGTATAAAATTGAATTATTTTGTGAATTTGACATTATGCCCTACTAAACCATATAATACTAAATTTTAAATTGCTCAGTTTATGACTGTAAATGTCGATCTATAATGTATTAAATTTATTTTATGTACAATTATTGAAAGGTATAATATATGACACTTTAACAATTTATGTGATTTTTCGAGTTAACCAAAATTTAAAATATAAAATTATTTAAATATATATAAAATTCGTAAAAAACATGGTTGATTTTAATGTGTATGTTAATTTTTTTTTAAATTTTGCTTCATTTCAAGACAAATTTAATTTATATCATAATTAACATGATTAAATTAAAAATATAAATAATTTATAAAGGATAATCATGACTTTAAAATATATAAATTTATCTAAACATTTTTCATTAATTTCGTTTCTTATTTTCAATAATAAATTAATTCATTAATTACAATTTATTATAATTCATATTAAAAGGAATAAGTTAATCATTAATCATATAAAGTAATTTATTAAGGATAATCATAGCTTTTTTTAAATAAATAAATGCATTGCATATTTCTTTGTTAATTTTGTTTTTTTACTAATTTCTCTTCATTTTTTCAAATTAATTAATTAAATATTAATTAAATAATTCTTCAAGGGTAACATAGTAATAAAATATTTCAACTTTAAATTTGGTGCAAACTTAGTTTATAGTTAATATATAAAAAGATGTTTTTTTGGTTAGTGTAAAAAAAGTTTCCACCTTTAATTACTTTATATTTGTCAATAAATATTACTTTTTATATTTTTTCTGATAATACCGATATATCTTATATTCATATATCAATTATCACGTACTTGTAGTCAATTCAATTTACAAAATTTACATATATATTAGGGTAAAATTTTCTAGGTATGCAACGAAACTTAAATCAGGTTTTCATTAAGTTTCTTCAAGATCTTGTATTTCTCTCCTCAATCATTAATCTATAGTTGGGGAATAAACAACGATTCTACGTACAAACAATCAATGTACGTTTCTGTTCCCCCTTTATTTGTTGTTGTGTTTTGAGTACTCTCATCTGCATGCCCAAGTCATAAATTATTTTAAAAAATTTTGCCTTTCATCTTTTGGTTTTGTAGTGATTAGCATATAAAGAAAAAACATGGACATGATCAATCAATTGTGGGATGACTTGCTCGTGAGAATACTATCTTTCATGCCTACAAAATTTGCAATTTTCACAAGTCTTTTGTCCAAAAGATGGCGATACCTTTGGACTATGGTGCCAAGACTTGAATATGATTATAAACTTCAACCAATAAGATTCACACGGTATGTTTACAGGTCTTTGCTACTACACAAGGCGCTAGTTCTTGAGAGTCTGTCTCTCAATATCCATAACATCCATGGTCCTGAATGTACGACCGCAGATATCAAAATCTGGATTGATAGTGCAGTTGGTCGCGGTGTTCGCAAGCTGGAGATTAACATTCTTTATTCTCGAGAAGGTCCTATCAATTATTTGCCTAGTAGCCTCTACAGATGTGAAATCCTTGAAAGCTTGACACTCACCAACTACAATTTCGTTCTTACGGACGTTCCTTTAGCGATTTCTCTCCCTTCTCTCAGTAAAATTTACCTTAGGCTTAGGGATTACAGAGACAATGCACCTCTTCTCAGGCTTAGATTTCTATGGCAACAACAATATGATCATTGTTCGTCGCCCTGCTTAGATTTCTATGGCTTTGAGTCTAGTTTAAAGACATGCCTTTCATGTATAATTTTTTTTATAATGATAAAATTTTTCTTCACAATCTTATTCACTCGTAATGCTATATGATAATATGAAAATGTATATCGGACCAAAAGCTGCTTATGAGGAGATAATTTCTCCTGAGAGTATCTCAATATAAGATTATCATATCAATTACTGAGCTATTTCCGACAACCGAAACCTGAGGGTTGCCTGCCTATACACGAAGATGCGGGTATGTTCTAACTTAAACCGATACTTGTAGCTTTGATTCTAAAGCTTTAGTTGTTGACATTGTTGCTCTATCCTTTACAAATGTCCTTAAATGCGCAGCGCTGATCCATCACAGAACCGTTTTGCAAGATCAACAACCTTTCCGCACCATTTTTGTAAGAGTGTTAGTTCACAACAAGAACTATAGGTTATTGCAAATATAAATGAAGAGGGCGATGTATAGAAAGAGAGAAAGAAATACCTCGTTTATGACAATCGGGTGTCTGGTTTCAATGATTGTCACTTCAGACGTTGTTAAGTGGAGAATCGAAAACTCTAGTATTTTTCCAGCTGGTGCAGCAACATCCATAAGGTATCTGCTCAAGCTAACTCAAAACGAAAACAAGAAGATGCTTATAGATGCTTCAAGCTAATTCAAAAGATGGAAAATTCCCAGCTCTCTCTCCTAATGAAAACACAAAAACATGGCCTATACAGGTTTGAAACCTGTGATCTTCGCGTTATTAGTACGACGCTCTAACCAACTGAACTAATAGGCCATTTGTTTACTAAACGAGAAACGTTTAATAATATAAAACTCTAAACACATACAAAGGCTCAAGGCATTAACCACTTCTCTAATTTGGAATGAAATTAAGCTAAACCGAACACACCAAGTGGAAACGGACCGGTAAAAATTGAACTCGAAAGATGAGAGTAGGCTCGCATTTCTCGGTGCCGGGAAAGAGAAATCTCCGACGATGATGAAAACTGAAGCAAGCGGCTTTACCACCGACGATTCTTCTCCAGCGACTAAATCATCTGCTGATGCGACGGAGAAGAAAGCGATCAAGGTAGTTGATTCGGTGGAGGAGCCGTAAGAGGAGCAGACAAATTGGTGAATGAATCGAAGGATACGGCCTTTCGCTCTGCTTGTTGATTGTTCCTCCGTGAAAACTCTATTTCTCAGTTTCGTGCGTTACAGGTTAATCTCTCGCGATTCTTTGGCAACATAATTTTCAGGATTCGAGAATTCACGACGCCTAATAATGTCTAGAGCTGAGTTCGATTCAAAAGCAGATTCTGCCTAGTGATCACATTTCCACTAGCTGTAGATGTCTGTTTCTAGTTACTTTTGTTTCTAAAATTTGCAGGATTTCATTCCACATGCTTTGACTCAGTACAAGAGCTATGAGAATGCTTTCTTCAGTAGAGTAACAGATAACTTAACGCCAAGTTTCATACCAAATTATGCATTGGAGCGAAAAACTCTGTTCGAATTTTCTCTGTGCATCTAATAATGTGCTTAAATTATAGACTATTCTTATCATTCCAAATGATCAACCATCTCATGATTTACTAAGCTTTGTAATGGCTAATCGATCACGAATCCTATTCACAATCCTCTCCTGTTTTTTTAAATTTTCTATGTCAGAAGAGTTAATAAACCAAAGAGAGCATTCGGCTGGTCTCGTTCTTATGCGAGGTATAATCACAGCTCTCTTATCACCTTCTACAACATACAACATTTGTTTGCTTAGCTTAGAAGCATCCAAAAAGCATCTTATATCTATTTTGTATGAATTTGGTTTTCTGTGGTTCTAATGGGCAGATTTCAGAACAAAGATGTATCTCCCATGCCCCTGACTTTCGTAACGTTATTATACTTTAGCAGACCTGGTTTTGCGTCCCCTCTCTTGCCATTTTCATGTACTTTCAAAATCATCTCTTTAGGCACAGTTCTTGAGAGCTGACAAGCATTTCCACGAGTTGAAAATGTCTGTAGACTTGATGAAAAAAAGAGAGCAGGAAGTTGCTTGAAAGGGCGGCTTTAGCAGAAAAGGATATGACACGTGGTCTTTCTGAACTCATGTATGCCTCAGCATCGAAGGTTCCACTTATTTTGTTTTACTTGGTTGACATCATTTGCGTCAATATGGCTACTACTTGTTGTCATATCTATAGGAACTCTAGAAACAATAAACATCGTCTTCCTAAGTCCGTCCACAAGGTTGAATGTGAAGCTACTGGTAAGAAGAAGAGATATATTATCTTTCAAGCTTCCTTACATTGGTAATGTTCGTTTATTCTATGCTATATTCATTTGCTTTGACAATGTCATTACATCAGATCTCAATTTACACAGAGGTTTGTATTCTCTGCAGATTTGGGAGGGAAGCCACCAAGCTAAGAGCATAAGTGAGTGTACCTTTTTTCCTTCTCTTTCGTTTTTAGCTTCGTTTGCAATGAAAGTCCGTTGAAATTCGATCGTCTTACATTATTAGGTTGCTTCCATGACTCTTCTCTTGAGACAGAAGAGGATTGCATTGAACAAAAGGATCATGGGGATGTCGCAGCTACAAGTTCCCATCTGATATTCAACACAATTTCAACCAATTTGTGGCTTTATTTTCAAGGTATTTCTCTTCAATAAACATCTAACTCTGTCTTGAACCAAAACTTAAGCTTTAGATGGATAATATAACTTATGTTTCTTCTCCTAATCAGTGAGACCATTAGCTTGAGACAGAACAAATTTAAAACTAGGATGAATATGTTCATGTTTCTAAAGACCGATTAAGAACAACGTAGCTAGTACCAGTCACCCAAAAACGAGTGAACAAAGTTTCACAAAACTAAAACCACAAAAGCGGGAAGAAAACACAGGCTAAATGTGTTATCATCATTCAGTCAAAGAAAAGCTGAGACGAAGCTGAAGCTTTAGCTACAGATGCCAACTCCTTGAGCATCTGATATTTCTTTACCACATCTGTAGATTCTGGAGAGAATGTTGCTGTCTTCAAACAAGCGGCATTCTTCAGGACATATATAGCCATCTTTTTATCTCCTTGTCTCCCTTTGTACCCGATCCACACAAAATCCTCAAGACTAAACAATAAACACTGGGGAACATAACTTCTTCCAACCAATTGGGGTTTCTTTGCTAGGCCACTGAGAATCATGTTTCTAAGTCCAAAAAGAACCGTAATAATCAGTCAACAATACTGGGAAAGTAAACCGGATAAATAAAGATTATAAAGACCACTTACATTGTTGAGTTTGAGAGTTTGTAAGTTGGGGGAATGTTGGAGCATATGAGTAAGAAGATCCCACCAACCATTAGTCATTGTATACAAGTCTAGATGAACAAGCTGATTGAAGATCATACTAGAAGGATGCGTAACCTGGATTTATATTCAACAAGGTAAGTAAAAACTATACTATCACAAGATTCAAGATTCTATGATTTGTTATTTACCTCTGTAAGTGATGAACATAGAGAAAGGCGTCGGACAGAAGCAAAAGCTCTCAGAAACTTGTGAGAAACTTCAGACATAGTTAATCTTTTTAAGGAAGGCACGACGATAGCTACACCTGATATTTTGTCTCTACGATGTTTAGTCACAAACACTTCGTCAAGATTTCGACAACCAGACAAAAGCTGTGGTAGTGTATCATCGTTCATGTAATCGACGAGCTCAAGGCTCAGACTTTTTAGAGACGGGAGACGCACGGAGAAAGGAGCATTCAAAAGAATGCAACCGGCTAGTCTCAGGGTCTTTAGTGTATCAGAAGTATAAAGGCTACTCGGCAAACTAACGGAGCCTTCCTTGGAAGAAGTAATATTAATGTCAAGCTCACGCACACGGCGGCTAACTGCAAAATCAATCCATAGTCCAATATTTGTATCGGAACATTCAGAAGTAAGATTCAGAGACAGTTTCTCTAAAGCTGGTGCCTTATTTGATAGCAAAGACCTGTAAACAAACTGCGGGAAACTCTTATCATAAAAGACGCGATTGCTTTCGTCGTATTCTAGTTTGGTAGCAAACTTCCAAAGAGACCGCCATCTTTTGGACAAAAGACTTGTGGCTACAACATCTTTTGTTGGAACACATGACAATATCCTCAAGAGTAAATCGTCCGAAAGTTGATTAATGATGTCCATGTTAAACGATGCTTTGAAAATTTCTCAAACCTTTCAACTAGAGAACAAAAGGACAAGTCTCCGATTGGAGACTTCACACTATAGAACCTAACGCCGAGAATCGTAATGGAACCCTAGACTTATGTTACAGGTACTTGAAGATACTCGAGTCGAGAAGCATTCATATATCATATTCCCGGTTTAATAATAAATCGTAATGGTTAAGTTTGTATTTTGGTTTATAACATTTTCACAAACCAGCATCTTGGTTTAGTTGGTTTGCATAACACTACGTGTAACTGTGAGTAAGCATTTAACACGAATGAGAGAGATCGATAATTTTTTCCTCCTGGGTCTCTCTTGTTTCCCTTTCTTGTCGTGTCTTTCGCATAAACCATAGCTTTGTGTGTAAATAAGAAATCAAAATTGTGTGCAACTTAAGCTCGAACCATTGGAAAATTGATCCAACTTCAAATTCGTTTGTTCGAAAAAAGTTAAATTATTGTGTTATTAGAAGAAGAAATAGATTTTTGACATTGAGACAATAAAGAATAGGGAGTTTATGATACATTTAATTGTTCTTGCAGCTAAGGTGTAGGTACCATTTCTTAAAGATTGGATTTTTTTTTGTTAATGTACAATTGTTAGCGAAGTTTCTTTCGATAGAACTCCAACAGAAGAAGAGAAATCAAAGTTTCGGTTGTTTTGCTATTGCTTGTACTGATTCAATTTACAAGTTCGGATTCGTTTTAGTTTTTGGTACTATGCTTTGGTGTTTGGTTCCTGCACACCAGGTGTTTGACGAAATTACCCAATGAGCATTTTCTCTTTTGTAACATGACATTCTTGTTCTTCTTTTTTGTGCAGCACGAAGCCATGACGAGTCTGATATGGTTAAGGGCAGAAGAAGCTGCAAAGAAGAGAGGAAAACTTCTTTCATTGTACAGCCAATTACTTAGGAGCCTTAACTCTCCAAAATTGCAGCTAAGTTACGCTTCACGACTTGCAAAGAAAGCTGAGGTTAAGACCATCTTCTTGTTTGGCTCCCAGGAAATCTCAAAACACAACGTTTCTGATCTCATCCAAACCGGTGAATATGCTCTTTACCAGTTGAAAAAGGCAAAATCCCCAACAACACCACTCAGTACTAAGGCATGTTATAATGTCACACATTTAGAAGATAGTTATATGACTTGTTGCTCTTTAAAATTTTGATACTTTTTGGTTTATAGAATATATATATCAGCTTAACTATAACATCGCACTATAACATCGCATGTTTCTAGTTTACTATCTTGTGGTATAGAAACTTTTTTAGTACATGTTTGCCTATTGCTGAGTATATCCCAAATAACCATTACTAAAATGTTTGAACAATATATTGACTGTTGAATACTAAATATGCAACAATTCAGTTAGTGGTAAGAGCATAGCACAATACATATGGTGATTGTAGAATAAAGAACCAAATGCACATTTTGTAGGAGTTTGTTAATTGTCTCTGTATGTTTTACAGAAAACGTATAATCAAGAAAATGAAATCACAGTTTTATTAGAGCTAATCCATTAAGGTATGTAAGTGTTGATTTATTATTGCTCTTGGCTAATGGTTTTGCCTTCTTGTTAGCAGCCATTCACATGTCCTCCTAACCACGTATTATCCCATCGGAAGGTGCAGAAGCAACCAAGTATGGATCTTCCTTCACTATTATTCCTTGAAAGCAAGTCAACACCTTTGATTTGACTGGATCTTCTATCGAAAAACCTAGCTCCTCGCTATTTATGTCCCAACTCCTTGAGCATCCTTTACTTATATCTCCCCACAATATTGGATTCTAGAGAGATTTAGGCTCTATGATGTTTGACATGGTTCAAGTGGCTTTTGTTAAACAAGCCTTTATAAACAATAAGCAACCTAACACAATCATAAAAAAGATATACCAAGAAAAGTTTTTTCCGTCAACATTCATAAAACTAATTAAGTCGCTTGGTAATCCAAACCGAGTGAACAGAGTTTTCAAAAACTAAAACTGCAAAAGCGGGACAACCTGGTTTTTGGCTGAAAACAGGGGATAAATATGTTACCATCATTCAGTCAAATAAAATCTGACACGAAGATGAAGCTGTAGCTACAGATGCCAACTCCTTGAGCATATGATACTTCTCTCCCACATCTGTAGATTCTGGAGAGAATGTTGCTGTCTTCAAACAAGCCGCATTCTTGAGGACATATGTTGCTATCTTTATATCTCCTTGTCTCCCTTTGTACCCGATCCACACAAAAGCCTCAAGACTAGACAACAAACACTCGGGAACAGAACTCGGCAGGTCCCAACCAGTTGGGGCTTCCATGCCAGTCCAATCAGAATCATGTTTCTAAGACCAAAAACCTCGTTCTCAGTCGGCAATAACGGGAAATTAAACTGGATAAAAGAAGAGGGTTTGTAGAGACTACGTACATCGTTGAGTTTGAGAGTCTACAGTTTGGGGGAATCTTGGAGCATAAGAGTAAGAAGATCCCACCAACCTTCTCTAACTGTATACAGGTTCAGATGAACAAGCTGCTTGAAGATCATACCAGAAGGACGCCTAACCTGGTTTATGCACAACAAAGTACGTAGAATATTGGGGGGAATACTAATATACAATCACAAAATTCAATATTCCAAGATGTAACTACCTCTGAAAGTGATAAACATAGAGAAAGGTGCCAGACAGAAGTAAGAGCTCTCAGAAACTTCTGATTAACTTTCTGAACAATATCAACAATTGCCTTGGCCAACTCAGGCATATTCTCAATTTGGCGGAAGTTAAAATCTCCATTATCTGCAATGTCAAGGGACTTCAACGAAGGGACATCTATCACATACCGACCAAATGTTCCAGACCTATTATCAAACATAGTTAATCTTTGCAAGGAAGGCACAGAAACAACAACATCCTCTGTTGCATCTTCAACATGTCTAGCCACAAACAATACTTCAAGATTTGGACAACCAGACAAAAGACGTGGTAGAGTCGCGCTGTCTTTGTAATCGACAGCCTCAAGGCACAACTTTTTTAGAGACGGGAGACAGACAGAAAAAGGAGCATTCACAAAAATTAGATCGGCAAGTCCCAAGTCCTCTAGTGTATCAGAGGTATAAAGGCTACTCGGCAAACTAACAGACTCTTCCTCGGAAATACAAGTATCAATGTCAAGCTTGCGAACACTGCGGCTAATTGCAAAATCAATCCATAGTCGAACATCTATACCGGTGCAGTTACATCCAAGATTCAGACGGAAATTCTCTAGAGCTGGTGCCCTATTTGATAGCAAAGACCTATAAACAAACTGCGAGAAGGTCATATCATGACGATGGCACCAAAGTTCAATGCCTTGATCGTAATCAAGTTTGGTCACTAACATCCAAAGAGACTGCCATCTTTTGGACAAAAGACTTGTGGCAACAACATCTTTCGTTGGAACACATGACAATATCCTCAAGAGCAAATCATCAGAAAGTTGACTGATGATGTCCATTTGAAACAATGCTCTGCAAATTTCTCAAACTTTTCAGCTACAGAACAAAAGGATGACTCTCCGATTGGAGCCTATACCCAAAAAAAACCCTAAAAATTTAGAGTTATAGTGATAACAAGACCTTACAATTACATTTTGGAGATACCTTTGTAGTATTTTCTAAAATGACGATATGAGATGAGAGATGGATGATTCAGGAGCTTGACCAAGTCGGATATGGCTTACGATTTAGACCTGTTTCTTCACTCGCAGACACAATCCTAAATCAAAAGTATGTTTAGGAGCCATGGAACCCTAGATTACCATAGAATGCCTCCACAAAAACTCAAAACTAAGACGGAAGATGAAGGGTTGCTTTGCTGAATCCTGCAGAGGAGAGTGAAAGGTCTCAACTTTAAGAGAGAGACTGTCAAAATGCCCCAGAAGTATGACGAGTCGTTTGCAGAGATGAAAGATATGGGTTTGGGGTTTACATTGAAACGGGCCTAAATGTACAAGCTTTCACTGTTCAGCCATTAAAAGTTGCACACTTCGTGGGTTCAAAGTTCAAACCCAGACGCCATTATTATTAATTCCTCCTCATATGTCTCTGTTTTGAGGAGAAAGTCTTATCTTTTGACTGTTTCGTGTGGTTGATTTTTTAGTAATGTGAGGACAGACTGAAAAATTCAGTGGAAACCTAAAACGCAAACTCGAGAAGCTCTTTGACGTGTCTCTTAAGCTAACATTTCCTTGTGAGCCTGGTGTTAAGCACTTGATTAAAACTGGAAAGTTTGCTGATTACCAGTGGTGCTCCTTCTTTCACTTTAAATTCAATTGAAATTTTAAAAAAGTTCCAGTAAAGTTTGTTTCCGTTTGTTAAAATTTACATTCTTTCATCATATTTTTGTCTCTCTGCAGTGACAATGCAATGGACTATGGTCCATCCTTAAAGGAAATGATACTCGGTTCAAGGATCCTCAAGCTGTTGGACAGGTTAGTAGTTTGCTCGGTCTTTAGAATTTCGCGGCTTTTTGTATGATTTAATGTTATGTAACAGATTCTCAGATTCATTGTGGCTTTCTTTTTTTCCCCCACATAGGCCCTTATGAAGAATCTACCTACTTGGGAGATGGTTGAATCATGCTATGTAGGTGGACCAACCAACTGGATGGCTAAGGTGATTCTGTTGTGTTGGGGCACTTTTATAGTCGTTTTCTTCTAGTCCTCGTATATAAGTAATTTTTATGTTTAGCATAATTGTTTCTTGATCTATCCGCAGAGGATTGAATCTATGCTTATCGACGGAATAGACACATGGGCGCCTACTCTTTCGGTTAAGAGAGCTTTAGTTGATTTTTCCTCTCCTAACATTGCTAAAGAAATGCATGTTGGTCATCTAAGATCAACTATCATCGGTGATACTCTAGCTCATATGCTAGAGTACTCAAAGGTGGAAGTTCTACGCAGAAACCATGTTGGTGACTGGGGAACACAGGTAGCTACTTGTATGCGCTTCAAATGATATCCTCGAAACCAAGTGTTATATTTCTGTCTTACATCCCCAGTGTTATTGAGGAACTATATAGCAAGGGATTGGATGAAGAAAGTGACAGTGCTCGTGTGATTTTCATCGAAGGCTTCAACATCCCACTCATAGTTGTAAAGAGTGATGGTGCTTTTAACTACGCCTCAACAGATCTGGCTGCTCTTCGGTGGGTTATATATCTTTCAGTTACTTCTCTAAAAAATCCGTATTTTAGTAGCAATCTTTGGAAAATACATATCACGTGTTCTGGTCTTTTGTGTCTCTGTATTTGCTTAAGTGTGTGGCTTGACATGAATTTGCGTATTGTTCAACTTCAATGAATTGTATGTTGATGCTAAAATCTTCTTGGCCCATGTATTGGCTTAATGAAGAGAAAGCTGATTAGATTATATATTCGACTGATGTTGGCCAACAAGTAGGTTAATGAATAATTTGTTGTTTTTGACATCTTGGAAACTGTTATGTTTTGGTTGAACTGTAACCGTGGTTATCTTGTTACTATGAATCAGGCTGCCAGAAAAGCAGGTTGGCTTTCAGAAAATGATAAAACTTACCCTAGAGTTAGCCACGTTAGTTTTGGTCTCGTCAATGGGGAAGATGGGAAGCGGTTTAGACCTCGAGCTACAGATGTAGTCCGCCTAGTTGATTTGCTAAATGAGGCCAAAACTCACAGTGATACCCGCCTTTATCGAGCGTGGTATTTGATTTTGTGTCAGCATTCTCTACGTTTTTAATTGTTGAACCATTAACTTTGTTCAGTTATTAATCATCTGTTTATATGATGTTTCTCTGTTTAGGTAAGGACAAAGAATGGACTCCTGAGGAACTAGACCAAACCGCTGAGGTAGTTGGATATGGTGCAGTGAAGTAAGTATTATCCTTTTAATGATTTTTGTGATCAAAGTTCTATCAGATGTTTTGATAGTACGAGCATTTTCATATTTTCATTCCAGTGCTACCTTTTGGTTTGTTTGATGTACTTCCAAGGTATGCTGACCTGAAGAACAACAGATCAAAAGGTTACCGTTTCGACTTTGATCAAATGCTCAATGACAAGGTACCGGAATTCTCCACGTAGTTAATATAGTTGCGTTTTGCAGTCTACCAGCAACATGCTTATTAGTCACATGCCATGAGCAGGGAAATACAGCCGTTTACCTTCTTTATGCCCATGCTTGGATCTGTTCGATCATCAGAATGTCAGGCAAAGACATAGATGAGGTGAAACAGGATACCTAGTTTTATTCGTTGTTCCCTTTTGGTTTTATGTTCTTCCTCTTGGCTGCTCCTGAACTTTCCGATTGTCTGTAAATTCTTACAATACACGGTACTATAAATACTAAAGAGTGACTCTTACTGGGCCTGGGCGTTTGGGTATTCGGGTCTGGTTCGGTTCGGATAATTTGGGTTTAGGTTCTTTCGGTTCTTAGGTTGAGGATCCGTTCGGATATTTTTTGAGTTCGGTTCGAGTTCGGGTCCGGGTATTCGGGTATTTATCTTAGGAACCGAAAAATACATAATTCAAGTATTTTGGGTACTAATAGTTTGGTTACTTTTTGAGTACTCGAAGTATCCGAAAATATTCAAAGTACCCGAAAATACTAGAGTAAAATACTAAAAAAAACTAAATAATTTAAATTTATTTAAAATACAATTATTTTTAAAAATAAATAATATTTAGAAATAGAATTTATAACTTTGACTATTTATATTGTATATTAATATAAAACATAAATAATATTTTGGATTTATAATTATTTTCAGGTATCTCAAGTACTAATTCGGTTCTCGGTTCGGGTTCGATTCCGGTTCGATTTTGGTTCTTTCGGGTATTAATGTTAAAATCCAATCGGGTATTTCTAAAGTTCGGGTCCAGATTCGGATCTACTTTTTCGGTTTGGTTCTTCGGGTTCGGATATTTTGTCCACCCCTAATTCTTACCGTCAACATTTGCGTTGTTGCAGCAGGCAGGCAAAATAGTATTGGATAATGCAGAAGAACAAGCACTGGGACTTCACTTGCTTCGATTTGCTGAGGTAACACATACTCGTCATTAGATGCTACTTCCATTTATGGCTTTGCTTTTTCTTGGTAACGAGATGAACAATTAGCACAACATATGTACGAGTAGAAGAAGCTTGCACTGACTTCCTGCCGCACTTTTTGTGCGAGTACCTCTTCAGTTGATCTGAACACTATACCACATTCTATTCTAATTATCAGGTCAGAATGATTTAAAAAAAAAAAAAATCAAACTCTACTTTGACTGTTATAGTAGTGGCTTAATCCTTCAACATCATTTTGGTCTCACTTTAAAACCTGAACTTTTTTACAGGTCAATGGTTCACCGGAGGAGACAAGTCGTCGCCTTCTTTGCGAAGCAGCGGCGATTGTCATGCGGAAATGCTTCCACCTTCTTGGAATCACCTCTGTTTACAAGATTTGATGCAAACGATCCAAAAGATGGATATGATTTTTGTTTTTATTGTTTTTTACAGTTTTTTTGTGCATTTATTGGAATAGGCATATAGTTAAGCTCTGAATTTTCTCTTTTCTAACTTATTTTGGGCAATCTGTATATACAAATTGATAATTCGAACCCAGAAAGTTGTTTTCCCGTGTCACTGAACATACTTTTGGTGAATTGTAAAAGAGTTTTGAAAGAATTACAATTTAAAACATTTTTTTAATTTTAGCTTTCATTTTGGACATTTCAAAGACAGATGACACTTTTTTAGTGAGTTTACTCTTATGCCCTTGAATTAAAACAGTCAAACAAACTAATTATAATTGTTTTTTATGGTTACGACTCTCATATCTTCTCTCTCATTTATTATCTCTGCATCTCTTCTCTCTCTTCACCTCTCTCTTCAATCTTCATAGATTCGTTCAAGTGTTTTTTTTTCCAAACAAAAACCTTAGGTTGATTGATGAATTTTAAGATCAATGAATATTAAAAAATCATTTATCTTCCGGTTCACCTAGCGATATCTCAGAGAATGCAACATAACCAATTTATCAAAAACAAAAACAATGGATTTGCAACTCAATGTCAGATTTCATATTTTTTGTTTTTAAAATTTTAAAATTTAAATAGGGAGGAGGTACTCAGATCAACAGTGTTTGATTAATTTAAAACATGATATGTGCAACCGGATTTAGAGCACATATTTAAGTCACTTTACAACCTGCAAGCTTCAAATTTTGCATTATTGTGAACAAGTAATGTTTTCAATCTAGCAAAACAACATTTGTCGCAGTCCACATGGACACATATAAAAAGCTCGTTACATATCTTTCTTGTTAAATTCTCTTGAACTCTATCATTGAGTCTCAATCCACATGACTTAGTCCACACTATCCTGATATAAGTTGATAGGATTCACATATTCATGTCTGAATTCAGTGAATACAACTTTTTTAAATGGATTTGGACTAGCCCATGTTGTTGTAAATATATGCAAACGATCAAGTGATATCATTGTGGGCAAAAAGAGAGAGAGAGAGAGAGAGATGGTTGAGATGTTTTATGGTTATTGAGTTTTCCCTTTGTGTTCTCTGGTGTTGTCGAGAAATATCGAGAATCCATTGTTGAAAGTATTTCCATGAATTGTATTGTTGATTTCATTTTTTAGGGTTTTAGTGTTTCATTTTGCAAATCAATCCTTACATTTTTCACTCTCCCGACACTACAAGAAAATTTGCATATTGCCACACATTTTTTTGTGGTAAAACTTTAAAATTCGTGGCAATAGATATATTTGCCACGATTTGCCACGCATACAATTACTGGCTATACACTGGCGGTAAATAACTTTCCGTGGCAAAATTGTGGTCTCGTTGTCACGAAATGCCACACACCTATATTTATGGTTTTTGCTATGGTTTGCCATAAAATAATTTGTGGTAATTTTACCACGAATTGTTAGAAACTATATTGTGGTATATGACCACAATTTCTCACAAAAAATTCAGTGTAAATTTGCAAGAACTTGTCACGAAAATTTAGTGGTAATTTTGCCACAATTGCCATTCTATATTTTGCGGCAAATAGCCAGTAACTTCCACAATATCATCACTATTCTATTGTGGTAAATTTACCACAAAATTAAATTAAATATCTTATTATAATTATTAAATATCCTATTATAGTTATTAAATATTAAATTAAATGAGAAATTTGTAATTAAAATCAAATTATATAAACATAAATTCGTTCTTTTTCATAAGGGATACCAAAATCCAACAGTTATATTAAATATTCAACTTACAAGTTGAAGAACAAAAAATATACTTAATAATCAAAAAACCGATAAAGTAGAAAAACCGATAAAGTAAGAAATCAGTTTTGATTTTCCTCTTCAAAGATGCCAGGGAGGTTTTGGTTAGGTAGATCTCCAAGATTGATCGGCATTTCTCTGTTGTGTTGTGCAGTATTGGTTGAAGATCCATCGGAACGTACCGTACGAGGATTTGTACCAATTGGAAGAAGAGTGATCGGGTCTATGTCGTTAATCCTTAACAGAACGTTTGTGGCTTCCCTTTGAGCAGCAACATTATCTTGCGTGATTCGATTGTTCTCCTTCATGGTTCTCCTCATAGCTTCGACTTTGTCCTCTATCTTAGCAAACCGATCATCTACGGCAATGTTTCTCACAAAAGACTTGGCAACAGTCACATTTGGATCAACATTAACATATTGTACTGATCCGAGACCATAAATACGTCCCTTTTTTGGTAAAACTGTCTGAAAAACAAAGTCAAAGTTATGTTTTATTTAATAATTTTGTATTTTAATCTTACAATATCATATTTGTAGTAAACTGTAAAACACAACAAACAATGCTAAACATTATGAACAAGTAGTATCCATACACAACCGCAACTAAAATTAAAATTTCAATGTTATATGTACCATTTTCTTTCACAAACACAATAATAATAAAATAAACTCTAACATTCCCAGCCACCAATTAACAGAATATAACGTATTTTCTTGTGATCGTAGCTTTATTATCCATTCAAATATGAAAGAAAATTGAATTATGAAAACTTAGGTACCTCTAAATAGGCAGCATTGAGTTGTTGCGAGGTCAGTGGCAGTGGATCCATCTTGGGTGTTGTCATCAGAAGTACTAGTGCATCGTTCCTTACCTAGAGCCTCGACCGCTAAGACAAGGGCCTCAACACGCTTGTCACTAAAAGTTCCATCTTTTTGTGTGGGTTTTCCGCATGATTTCTGTTATAGGTGGTCGTACACCAGCAGCAGCAATCGTCTAATGCAAAGAAGAGTTAATAATCGTACAATATAGTAATACAAGATACTCATTAATTAATTTATGCATACCATTTGATGACCAATTTTGGAAAATTTTGAAGCACCTGTAGTATGAATGGGCACTCTTTACCATCTTTGTTTGACAAGTGGTTATCAGAGTTGGTTTTGCTCCTCTTTAGGCACTTTTCAGTCTGCCAAATATCGTTCAAAAGTTTCCAGTCATCTTGGCTAATATAATTAGGCTTGATCCCGGCTAGCTTCTTTTGGCTGATACGGCTCGATACAGAAGTTTGACAATGCTTCTTCCAAGCCTTAAATACTGCAGGCTCATGCTCATCATCCCAATAGTACTTTTGTTGAAAATACAAATGGAGAAATGACAAGTTCAAACAAAAACAAAATCTGAAAGAAACTTTAAATCATTATATCAAGTAACGTACCACAAAACTAGCCCACCATGCATCCTTTTTCTTTTGGGGGACCATACCAAAATTCCACCATGGTCCCCAAAAATCTGCTTTCCATGCTCTTCTGATGTCTGCTTCGACTTCATCGTCAATGTCGAACCTGTAAAATGTTTAGTTAATTTTAATACATTAAAAATTATAAAACTTAAACTCATCTTACGATAGAGTCCTGTCGATCCTCTCTGGATGCAAGCGAGGCATGTATGGTGTCACTATAACGGGCCAAACCGAATGTGACTGACCATTCATACCAATTGGATTAAATCCATCTGTTGATAAGCCTAGATAAATATTATGACTCTCAGAAGAAAATGTAGGATATACCTTATTAAAATGCTTTCAGGCTTCGCCGTCAGAGGGATGATGCATCTCTCCTTTAGGGGATGAATGCTCGGCATGCCATCTCATATGTGCGGCTGTTGTTTCTGATTGATACAATCGCTTTAACCGGTCTGCAACTGGCAGATAAAACATCCGTTGCTTGGGTATTTTTTTACTCGTTCCACTTACGGTTCATAGCGATCTTTTTTGCAAAATGACAAGATAACAACTGTCGATCTTCCCCTTTCCAAAATAACATACAATTATCCTCGCACACATCAATCTTCAAACAAGGTAATCCAAGTGTTCGAGTCAACTTTTTGTCTCGTAATACGATTTTGGAGCTTTATTAGGTGACAGGAGGACATTCTTGAATGTTTCCGCTATATCATCCATACATTTCTCAGCAAGATTAAAGTTGGTCTTCCAGTGCAACACTTTCGACGCCATATACAATTGGGAAACTCCTTCAGGACACCCCTCATAAAGTGGTTGACTTGCTTCTTCTAACGTCTGGAAAACAGTATCATGGCATCTCTCTTCATAAACTGGTTCTGCCACACTCTCGGGAATCGCGGGATGTCATGTACCTCCATGTTTAAATATGCATGTGGGTCATGGTTTTGATTGGTCGGCTCTTGACTATTAGAATAATCATTCCAATTTTCTTATTCATTGGTGTAATGACTTGTTGATGTTTCACCACCATCATAGCAATTTTCTCCATGTTGCGTCCAAATATAATAATTTGTCGTAAATCCCTTCAAATACAAGTGTCTTCCAACAATATCTGCATCATGACTCTTTTCATTTCTGTACTTTTTACACGGACACAATATCTTCCTTCTCTCCATGTAGAATGGTTGATTACGGGCGAAATTGAGAAATGTGTTTATCCCATCTACAAATTCTTCGCACACGCCTCTTCGATCTACATTTAAGCGTTTATACATCCACTCTCTCGAACTAAAAAAATCAGACATTTTGTGGAAAAAGGAGACGGTATAATATGTTGTCAAAGAAATATTTTTGATATGTGATATAATTTCTCGATGGTGTTAATATATAGCATATTTTGCCAGAGATTGCCACAAAATATTTTGTGGCAAAAAGAATATATTCTCTGCAAGCCTAATATGATAAAACATGATAACTTTTCAGACATATTACCTATTGCCACGATTTTTAGATGATATATTATGACAATTTTGTGGCAATATGATAAAGTAACAAACAAGTTGCACTTTCGACATGATTGGTTGATGATCAGTTTTACCACATATTGCCACGCAAATATTTTGTGGCAAAATTCGCCACAAATTGTCACATTTTTATTATCGTGGTAAATTGGCCACGAAAACTTTCTTCCTATTCGTGCCAAATCTTCTAACGAAAACTATTCTGGCAATTTGTGGCAAATTTTCCCACATATTGCCACGCAATGTGATTCCTGTCAAATTTTGCCACAAAATTATTACAATTTTGTCACAAATTCTCAAAAAACGAATATGTGGCAAAGTCGTGGTAGAATTTTGTTCGCCACGGAAAGTTTGTGACAAAATCGTGGCAATGCGCTTGATTTCTTGTAGTGCGACTTATTGGTTTGTTGTTTGATTAGACATCAGGAACTGAATGAAAACAAGCAAGTGATATCATTATAGGTTGATCCACATGGACTAGTCCACGTAATTGAAAACAAGCAAGTGATATCATTACGAGCATCATTTATAATGCTAATGATATTTCTTGATCACGGATTTTATTCTTTAAATTTTTTGAGGCGAAAGACAACATGAACCTCTTACAAGAACGTATTCAACACATTCACCATCTCAACCATCCACAAATTCACGTCTAAATTTAGTGTGTACAGTTTTTAAAAATGGATTAATTTACTTAGACTAATCCACATGATTGGAAACATATGCAATCAATCAAGTGATATATCATTATGGGCAAAAAGAGAGAGAGAGAGATGTGAAACACAGATTAGACATAACACAATCATATGTGTGTTCTGCGGTTTCATAATTAAAAATATTACGCAAATCATTTTGCTTAATTATTTTTAGAATTTTATAGTTGGATCTTTTTGAATAATGGATTTAAAGAAAGTGACAAGAGAGAGAGTATATATAAAAATAAAGAGAGGAAGAATTTGTTGGTTAAAAGAAAAAAAAAAAGAAAAAAAAAGTGTGAAACCAAAAAGTGAACTTTTTTTTTGACAAGAGAGAGAGGGTAATTTGGTTAACTTTTTTTCGGAAAGAGCAAAAAAGTACCATTTGTCTAAAATGTGCTCTTCTGTGAAAAGTGATATAGAAAAAGTGTCTAAACATGAAATGCTCTTTTGGGCAAATATAGAAATGCTCTTTGAAGAGATGTTATACGAATGATTTTAGCTTTCAGTTCTCCAAATATTTTTCTGTTAATCAGCACATAATATGTTAAAAACTGATCACATAACTAATTCCATTTTGATTATGAACTTATGACATCTTATATTGTTGTTTAAGTCTTTGGTTGGTGTTCGGGTTCGGTTCGAGTTTTGGATTTTTGGGTTACAGGCTTAGGTCTCATTCGAATATTTATAAATTTTGGTTCAGGTTCGGTTTGAATCTTAATGGATCCATTTACGGCTTGGGTACCCTTTTAAATTATGTAAAAAATGAAAAAAAAAAATCAAATGTACCTACAAAGTTTCAAAAAATCAAAAAAATAAAAAAAATATACAATATATAAATTTGAAAAATATATTACCCAATATTTAAAATTAACATGAAAATCGGTTTGCTTCGAGTATTTGGATGAAGAAACGATATTTATTTTGAGTATTTCCGGTATTTTGAGTATCATTAGCTATGTTTTATATGTTAGTAATATTTTGTCGGCTATTTCGGATAACTCGGGATAATTTGCGATATTTTTCGGATATTAGGTCTAAGAATAACTAATATATTTAAGTATATAATTATAGTTTGGCTATTTTCGGATACCCAAATATTTCGGTTCCAATTTCTCGGATATTGAAGTTTAGGATGCATTCGGATATTTCACCGGGTTCGGTTCGGATTTGATACTGTTTTTCGGGTGGATTGGTTCGGGTTTTCAGGTTCTTTTTTTTCACCCCTAGTTCAAGTTGTAGTTAGGAGAGGGGATGCCTTGGCCAAACGTTTCGTTACCTAAACTTACAAGTAAATACAATACAAAAAAATGTTCTAAAATGTTAACAAAAGGGTGAAAAAGGAAAGCTGAAGGAACTTATAATTGAGCTTGCGTTAGGTGAGTAAATACATAGAAAAAATGTTACAAACAACGTAAAAAAAAATAATACAACAAATGTTACAAAAGTGTTAAATATGTTGCAAAATTTTAATAGTTGGTATCTAGAAGAAAGCTACACGTGCTTAATTATTAATTATAGCTTTGTTGATTAAAGTGCGTTAGATTTATTCAATCTATAAACCATAATCCATATTAGTTTCTGATTAATAAGAACGAAAGAGGCGGAAAAAAAAAGAACGAAAGCGGAAGCGTACCTGATGAACTAATGCTTAGGGATCTGAATGAATAGGAAATGGATCTTCCAAAGCAAATCCTATGAGACTTTAGTNCCTATGAGACTTTAGTTCTTTGGTGATGGGGATCCAAAGAGTTTCTGTATTTTCGGCTAGGGTTGTCTTGGGGACCATAACCCTCTATTTATAGAAAATCAATTTCTAGTTCGACCCCTCATCAAACTAGAAATTGCCAAAGGTATC
>OVAN01005530.1:0-23295 GCA_900406275.1 Anastatica hierochuntica | reverse complement strand
TATAAATTTTTGGCTTGAGAGAGAAGTTTAGAAATGGATTTTTTATATGAAACATTTCATACACCAACAATAAATAATTGCTACGAAAAAAGTAAAAATATTTTTTGGAAATCAAAATGTCGACTTTTTACACAAAATATTTATCACACAATCAATATAATTGCTATAGTTATGCCATGGAAATATATTAATTTCTATAAAAGTACTACTAATTAAACATAAATCATATAAGAATTTCGAGTAATATTTTATTTTACAAAGATGATTTTGAGAGTTTTGATCGTTTATCCACTTGGACTATTTTATTGCCCAACATGGATAATTTTGGTGTAAATAATCCAATTGGTTTTCAAAAGGGAGAGAGAACAATTGTATCGTGAACAATATCTACGAAAATTGATTTTTTTTATTTGCTTTACTTGAATATATTTTGGATGCTTAGCCACGTGACCACATCACATAAATATACAATTGAATTTTCTTGTATTGTAAGTAATTTAATCGCTTTTTGCATATTGCATATTACGTTTTTTATTCCCTGATGCATTAATTTTAGTTTTTGAATATATTGTTTTACATATATTGATCATATGTTTTGTTACATAAGGTAAACTTTTCATATTATCATCATAATATCAATAACAAAAAATAAATTTTTATATTCTTTTTAACGCATATAACTAAGATGATTATATATAGAAACGATTTAATGCATTTTTTATTGTGAGTTCGAAACATATAATATTTCTATAAGATTTTTTATGTTATCACATAAAAAATTAATACACTTTTATTATTCTTATTTCTATAAGACTCTCGATAATCAAGTGCATACAATTAAAAAAATTTACGTGTAATATATTTTTTTCCATGTATGTGTAAATTCATTATTTTAAAATCATATTTTACTATATATGAAATATTTAAAAAAACATTATATTAAAAGTTGCAAAAATTGAAACCCATGAAATATTTAATCCATTAATGGTGAAAATCAACTATATATAATCGATTCCATAATTTTTTTTTGTCAAATCTATTCCATAATTTTATATTATAAAATTTATTTTTTTGTAAATTTATATTTTCCACGTAAATAATTTCATTTAAAAAATGATGTAAGATGATTTTGAATTTCTATATTCTCTATCCAAATATAGATTATAAAAAGTTATTTTAAAAAGAAAATAATTTAAATATTAAACTGACATTGAAAAAATATTATTTATTTTTTAGTAATAATGTAAATCCAAAACTTGTTTATAGAAATATTAAAATATAATATTTTTTTAAATAAATATTTTTTTGTTTTTTATTTTTTTAACGTCAAAATCTTATATTGAGATCAAAACGAATAGAAACCACATTAATGATTATCAAAACAAGGATAATACATCAATAGAAATAAGACTTGAACCACATTAATGATTATGCAACCAAACATTAAACAGAACGATTATGAAACGCTTTTCTACGATGTTTTCGGTAACGAAACCTTACTCGCCAATGGATTAATAAACCCATTCTTACCTTTTCCAGAATCGATCACAAAATAATGAGATCGTCGCTCTTGGATATCATCACTTGGATGAAATTGTAGGACCAGAGAATCCGAATTGAAAACCACAATGAAAAAACGGTGTTAGACAACGATTAAGAAAAAGAATTTCGTGAAGGCGAGAATAATCTCTTTCCTTAATTCATGAAATCTCCCGCAGTGTGACGGTTTATGAGATTCTGAATCCCAAGATATAATCACGATAGATTATGATCGCAACACTCGATAATAGAATCTACGAACTAAATAAATACGTTATACTCTCGAGACACTTACAATTCAGAAGAAGAAGGAGAGATTGATGGAATTTTTGTTTTGTTTTTTCTTTTCAGAATGATTCATTCAAAATCAATGAATGATTTTTCTTTAAAGCGAACGTCTACTCTCTTGAGGAAGAAGTGGGATTACAATCCCATGAGGTGTGGAGCACGTTTAACGTGCAGGAGAAAAAATCAACAGAATATTCCTTGAAATATACTTTCGCGTAATCGAATTTAAATAACGGTTCAGTTCAATTTAATTTCTCAATCTCATTAACTTCTTTTTGGCCCAAAGGGCTTTTTTCTTCTTCACAACAAAACCAATTATTTGACATAATACAAATGGATTCATTAGCCCATTTTTTTTATTCAAATAATTGTTCGAACAGAAATTCCATATTCAAATAACTTTATTGATGAAAATTCCTTGTATTTATTCGTCCTCATTATGATCATGTGTGTGCTTGTTGCTTTCCTCCTTACCACCGTTCCAATCGTGCCATATGAAAGGGTTGTTCTTAACATTTTGCAACTTCCTCCAAGTAATCAAGCAACGAAGGACAAGACCATGAGACAGTAATTCCGCCATCGTTGACATCGATATGTTAAATAGACACGTCGTCTGCGAGCACCCTTTCTCCACGTAAACGTACCAAGATGGTTTTCGTGGTGGTCATCTCTTCCATAAACATTGAATCCCTCGACCAAAAATGTAGATAAAGGGGAAACCATCATGCCATGCAAGCAACGAACAAACGTCAGTTATAGTAGACTCCTAAAATCGAACCCCATTCACCGGAAAGGAACTCTTCCGGTGGAAGAGGCAATGCACATTAAACATGTCATCCCGTGTCGCTATTATTCTCTCCCAACCGAACCCAATGATAAAAAATATGAAAGTAATTACAAGCATCATCGGGTAGTGAAGACGACGAGAAGATCGTATTGACAAAAGACACCATTTGGATGTTTCACCAAACGACGAAAAAGTCACTGAAACAAGCATCATAGATGTTGTCAATAGAATCATAGTCTAAGGGTGACAAAAGGAAATAAATAATCGAAACCAAAGTGAGAACCGACGGCAAAAACGGTCGGCTATGACGAAATCTCGTTAGAACCTGACCAAAGTCAAGTCGCACTTAATATCGCTATTTTGGGAGAAACTGTTTCTTCTTTTCTATTTTTGATTTTTGTTTTTAAATCTAAAAATTTTCACTAATTTTATTTCATTCATTAGATACAAATTTTATTTTAATAGTAGGTGTATTTGGCAACTAATCTATTATTAATGAATAATAAGAAATTGAATTGATGTTAACTTATAATTATTAGTGGGGTATTTGACAATTGATGTAAGTATGTTCACGGTTTATTTTTTTCTTTCTAAACTAGAATTAAATAAATTATAACAATTAATTCTAAAATCCACTTATGAATGGCATGTGGATAAAATTCTCTTGTAATATATAGGATGGCTTTTTCGGATGTGATTCTCCAGTCATGACTTAGATTTAACAGAATCAATACTCTTTGCATTAGCTCATCGATCGTGATAATCTCGTTTTGTCTGAGCAACCACATTCATCTATGTACGGTCAAAGAATCTGTAGTTAAAGTTGTCGACACATGACAAGTGTTGCCGTCAACATAAATAATCACGCTTATTTTAGATATCTAAAAAGCAATGCACAATTTCGATGTTCGTCGTGAGATTGTTTCCTCAAGAGAGTACATATTGACACGTGAAATCGGTGGAGTTTAAATACATATAATTTTACCATGATGTCTCGTTAATCCAAGTGTAAGCATTGTAGCGAACTATATGTACATGTGTCATTAGTACACGTGAACAACATATCAAAAACACGTGATATTCCAACGTTATAAAATCCGAAATGAGATGATATCATCAGATGTAAATTGATAGTTTTGTCACCATCTTCGTTTTTTTTTTCTTTCATCAGATATGGGTTCGTCTTATGTGAACTTGTTGGAAATCAAATATTATGTTGCATCATAGTATTTCCAATGCTAGTTTATATTATCAAAACAGAAATATAATAATTTTATCTATTATGTGATATTACTAATTTTGAATTCTTATATTAATATAGTTATACATTTTAATATCTCTTTATTTAACCCATTAGTTCAGTTAATAAAATTGGTTAATTAGTGAATGCTTATCCTTTCGATTTTTAAATATTTTGAAAATTACACTTCATCTTTAACAAAAAAAAAACACTTCACTAATTAGCAATTACAAAATGACATTTTATAACTAAACTGAATAATTTTTTGGGTCGTGGATCGATGTGGTCCGACCGGATTCCACCGGGTTTAATGATATTTTAACAAATAATATTATCGTTGAAAATAAACATATTATCTTAAAATGTACATAAAACACATAAAATAATAATATTTTTAAAATTAAAAATAGAATTTTGTCCAAAAATTGTAATAGTTAATAAAATAAATTAAATTTCATACTTAAGAAATGAACTGGTTCGAATCCGGTTCAACTGTTTGTTCGTTTCTGGTTCTTTATCGGTTTAATCTGGTCTTTTAGTCGTCTAATTCTTTTTGAATTTATTATTAATCCAACACGGCTATTTTTTCCATTTACGATTGAACCCCGGTCCGATCTCTAGATCGTGAATATGGTTGATAAACTAATTTTCATTTTGATATTGATAATCCATATCGTTAATACGTTTCAGTAATATGAAAATATTTGTTCTTTACTATAGTTTTTTTATAATAAAAATTCATATCATCTTTAAACTTCTTTTTTATTAGATTATACTAAAAATTTGAACTACGCGCTTTGAAAGCGCGGATCAAAATCTAGTGTTAGTTATAGAACAAAATATTCTTCGATAATATGAAAAAAGTGAACAATCTTATTCCCTAAATTCTAAATTATGCTGCATTAGAGTATCTTTATTGATATTCTCTTTTTTCTTAATTTTATTTTGAAAATAAAATCATCTCCAGTAGTATCAATATCGACATCTGAGGCGATTAAAAACGTATTTTAATTTAAATTTAATTACAAAATTAGTAAATAATTATAATTAAAATCATAGCATGTTATAAAAATTAATTTTTAGAATATAACTTTTTTATTTTTAGTTCAATAACTATTGTATTAAGAATTAAAATATAATGTGATACTTTTTAAAAGTAAAAATATTTTTAATGAGAAAACATAAATAAATAGTGCCAACATGAAAAGAACAAAAGAATATATGACCGGAGTTTAAAAGAAAAACATATGACCTGAGTTTAAAAGAAAAACTTTGTACTAGTATGTACAGAGAACGAATTAACAAATTCAAAATACAGTAAAACCTCTATAAACTAGTAATGTTTGGATCATGAAAATGTATTAATTTAAAGAGATATTAATTAATCGAGAAGAGCAAGTGGGTTAGTGGTTCCACCACCTCTACTGCCATCTCATAGAACTAAGGTTTGAACCATGCGCCTGTCTCTAATGAGAGGAACTACTTGCCATTAGGTTAGACGACAAAAAATCGATATTAATTAATCGATAAATTATTAAAACATTAATTTATATAGAGAGAGTTCAATATTTAGTATATATTTTAAAACTTTTTCTTCAAATATTATGATAGTAAAAATTTAGATAAATCTATATATGAAAATAACATTATACAAATTTAAATTATGATCAAATTCTTTAGATTACAAAGGTGAAATGATACATGTTTACAAATTTAAATTTTAAGTACCACTTTCTTGTTATTAATAATCATATTAAGACTATATTGTGGTAAATTTATCTGGATGATGCATAAAATTCATTTATTTATAAATTTTTTTATGAAATAAGTATAGCTGATATACATTAAGATTTTAAAAAATACAAACTATAATTTATATGCTATAACTATAGTTAAACTTTTGTATATCATCTTAACTATATATAAATAAGTATATGTGGTTATTAAATTCTGATACTACTGGAACCATATTTTTACAAAAGAGATTCAAAATAAATCATTATCGTATTAACTTATCGAGATTTTTAAAATTTTGCATAAACCCAACTTGAGACCAATAAAAGTTTTCAATTTATAGTGTTTATTAATTTAGAGAGTAGTAACTAACAGAGATTGTATAATTGTTATAGAGAAAAAAATTTATATTTACTATTTTTCTCATAAGTTTATTTTTGAAGTGAAGCAAATAATTGTAATATATAATAGGGGTCTAAGGCCATGCCTCAAATTGTAAACACTAGTCTAAAAAGTATTCTATAACTCATTTTAAAATAGAAAAGTAAATCGTATTATTTAGAAAAAAAATAGTAGTGTTCATTTCTCTATTTTTAAAATAAAACATATTTATTTACAAAGTGATCTTTCACCTTTTTATGTTTTTATTTTTTACCTAAAAATTATATATTATAATTCATATAATTAATAGTTAATTAATTAAAATTTTAAAATAAAAATAACCAGTGATGGAACTAGATTTTTTTATCGGGGACGAAAAAAATATAACAAAACCAAATATAATTTAATTATCTAATTTTTTTTTATCAAATGTACTTTACGTTATTTCATAACATATTTTTTCATGTTTTATTTATTATCAACATTTTAAAACAGTTATAATGACTTGTGGACATTGTATGAAAACAATAATCGAATAAAAGCTATGTATTATATTTTTTTAATGATTCTAATCATTTTTTTTGAAAAAATGAAAAAAAAAATAAAATCTAAAATAAAATATTTAATTTATTGTTTTATTTTAACATAATTGAAAAAAAAATTTGAACATATATGAATTGAGGAATTCATAATTGACCATAACAGTAAATGCAACAAAAAATATTTTGAATTAAAAAAAAAAGAAAATAAGTCAATATTCGTTGTTAGGATATTTCCTAAAACATAAAGAAATTGGAAATAAGAAAATATAATCTTTTAAAGTATTCAATGTATTTAATTATATTTTCTAAATAGATGAAGACTTAATAGACAAAAAATAATTGGACTTTGTTTTGCATCTTATATAGTAAAATTTTAATTTTTGTGAACCAAAGTAATTAGATGTAAAGGGAATAATTTTATATATTAATTGAGGAGACGGAGAGAGAAAATGAGAATGAAAAATCCTATGTGTCAATCAAAGAGAGTTTTGAGGGAAAAGTAATCAATCATCATTTTCTTTATTAAATAAAACTCTAAATTAAACAAATAAAAAGATATTATCAACTAATTTATTTCTTAGTCAATAATCAATTAACTTTCAAATCAAATATTTTCAAACTACTTTCTTATATTTACTGATTATACATTGTTGCGAAAAATTTAAAATATTTATGATTGCAAAAAAGAAATTTGCTAATAATTTCTGAAACAAAGATTTTACAATCAACGAAAAATTAAATTGTTATTCTTTTAATTTCAATTTCGTAAGTCTAATATACATAAAAATTTAAATGTTTTTAATTGGTTTATTATTTTGTCTCACATCGGTAGTGAGAGTTTTGAAAAATAATAATACAATATAAAATAGACCTCACATGTTTATTTAAAAAAATTATTTTGGATATATTTGGTTTTAAAAATTGAACCGAATAGTATTTATTTATTTATGGTTTAAAAATGGGATGAATTGAGTTAAAATATAATATTTTTAAAGTGATGTGTTATTTTGTTCCATATTGGTTGAGAGAGTTTTGAATAACAATAAACATATACTATAAAATAGACATCGTATAGTCACTTAGAAAGCATTTTTAATCATATTTTAGATTCATTCGGTTTTATAAAATTGAATCGCACAATATTTATTTTTTGCCAAAAAATAGCTTGAACTGAGTTAAACTGTAAGAATGTTTGTATTGTTTACTTTGATTTTTTTGTGTGATTTGAGTTAATACCAAACCAAACCGAACTATCTGGTATTTTAATTTTCATTTAAATTTGTAGAACTAATTCGAATTCGAAATAACTTGAATCGACATGTGACCGATACTTATACGGGTCCTACAAAAAAATTGAACTAATCCGATAGAAAATCTGAAGATCCAGCTCTACTTTTGTATTACACATAATCGCACAAAAGACATTGGTATTATATTAACATATGTTTTTTTGTTAAAAAAATATTTCAAAATATTAGACATGTGTTGTATATAATTTACAATACTATTAAAAACACTATAGATATTATATTTACCAAGAAAACTATATAATTTCGCGCTTGGCGCGGATCAAAATCTAGTATAATTTAACAAGAGAGACATAATTAAAAACCTATTTAAAATCACATTGGTTCAAGAAAATTTAGGTGTGGCAAATGCCCCTCCTTTTGATGCTATACCTCTGCCCATGGAATTAACAATGATAAATACATTAACATAACAAATGATAACCTATAAATATATAACAAATAACAAAAAGAAAATATTAAAATAATCTATTTACACTATTAAAACAGAAATACAACAATATTATCTATCTTGTGATATTACCAATTTTAGACATTTATATTAATATTGATTATGCACTTTAATATATCACCTAACAATTTAATTATTTAATCCATTAAACCAACTGATTAATTTAGTTAATAAGTGAATGATTTATTTTATCACAACATAAGTACATTTTTTTTTAAAAAAATAATTTTATTATGATGTAGAATATTACGTAAATTATAATATTTAATTTATTAGAATATTCTATTGTTGATGTCAATATATATACATATAGTCATATTTGGTTAAAAATATGGTATTTATTTATAAATAAAATCATTATTTTTTACTAAAATTTAAAATATTTTTTTTTCAAAATAAAATCATAATTTTTAAAATAATTATATTATAATATTAATATTTTATAAATAAAATTTGTCATAATTTTTTTTAAAAATATCTAAACGGGTTTTGTTTCACAGTATATCTGATATCGGGTATTAGTGAAATTGAACTTGTATCCGAATATAAATGTCTGAGAAACCCGAAAATCACAAATCTAAACCCGAGTCCGGAACTCGAAATAATTGAAACATCTAAAAGTAGTGAACCTGAATCTGAACCAAAATTCAGAATAACCGAAAATTTTGAATCCGATACCCGAAAAGTTTAAATGTGATCAATCATAAATTTAATATATAAAAATTAAAAAATACCTGCCCAATCGTGCAAATCAAACTCTAGTTATATTTTAAATGTTTAAACACTTCTAAGTTCACTAATTAACAAATACAAAATATTAGTTTTAAAATGATTAAGTATGTATAATATTCAATATTTTTTAAAATCGAACCGACAACCGAACTGGATAATTTCTTGGGTCTTGGATTGATGTAGTCTTATCAGATTCAACTGGATCTATTGATATTTTAAAGATAATATTATAATTGAGAATAAATATTATTTTAAATTAATATTATAGTTGGGAATAAATATATTATCTTAAATTTTATATAAACTCTTCAAATCATAATTTTTAAAAACAAAAAGTGAAATTTTCCCCAAAAAACTATAATAGTTAATAAAATAACTAAATTTTATATTTAAGAATTGAAATTGGTTCGAATTTGGTTCAACGATTCATCTGTTTTTGTCCTTTACCAATTTAATTTGGTTTTTAGTAGTATAATTTTCTACAAGTTTATTATTCGTCCAGTCCGACTATGTTTCTAATTTGCTGTCGAATTCCGTTTTCGAATGGAGAATTATTATGTATTTATAAAATCTACAATAAGAAATACACAACAATAAGAAAAATGAATTGACTTTATAATCATATTATTGTTTAGCTCGTGATATAAATATAAGGGAAGATAAACTTTTTTTTTACATTAATAATCTATATCGTTAATATGTTTCAGTAATGAAAGTATTTTTTCTTTACTAAAAATTATTTATGATAAAAACTCATATCATCTTCAAATATATTTTTGTATAAGATTATAAAAAAAATGAATTCCCGCGTTTTCAAAGTGCGGGTCAAAATCTAGTATCTTATTCAAAGAGAAATACTATTTTGAAAATAACATTTATGTCATGTGTTATTTACATTTTATGCCATTGAAATTTAGTATTTCATTAAGGATAAAAACGCCAAATAAATTCTAGTTAGCTAATTAACAATTAACAAATCATAATATATTTTCATATCTTTTATTTAAAAATTATAATTATATATTTATTTTTAATTGCTACAAAATTTCATAAATTTTTTTCATTTTACATTTTTAACATTTAAATATGTAAACATTGTTAAAATATAGTTATAGTAAATATTCTGATAAAACTTAAATATTAAACATAAAACTCTCATCATATAGTATATAATTAAATTACTAAACTAAAATATAAATATAATTAAATAAGTTTATACACTAATTATTTTATAGATTATGTGTATAAAATAACACAAATATTTTTTTGTCACAAAAATAACACAAACTTATGTTTTAAATAAAATTATTTTAAAATTATATATTATAAGAGAAAATATTTAAATTAGTATTAATAAATTTAGTTTACTCATATAAAATGAAAAACATAGTTATTCTAACCTATGAACATGTGTATTTAAACATAGATTCAAATTGAGAATAAATAGTCCGTTTTGCACAAATTTATCAAATGATAAATGAATTATCTAATATATCAATTTGGTTATTTTGGTATTCAAAACATATATGAACCTCTGATATATCTAATAAATAATTAAAAACACGATCAGTAAAATGAATATATAAAAAGAAAAATAACATTCGTGCGATTGTGGGGGATCGAACTCTAGTTTTGTAATTAAAATGATTGTCAGAACATAGAGTTCTGTTTTAATAATCTGAAATATCTTTTCCAGTTTCATCAAATTATTCGAATATTGTAAAAAATGCATATGAATGATAACAACGATGACTAAATAATAATGTATGACGTTTTGTCAATTATGTATATGTTGTAATAAATTTATATTAATGAGGAGATTCGGGAAGATTAGGGTTCATTCCTGATTTTTCCATGACGAGGCCAAAGCAGGTTAGATATTCGCCTTTAAGGAACCAACGCTTCTCAACGCAAGTATGTGATCTCCTCTTTCTTTCAAGAAACTTTTACCACGAACCAAAATCTCGTTGAAACTAAGAGTGATATTTGCGTCATGTTATAAAGTATTAACAAATGTTGGTTCCGGATCTAAAGGAAGATTAGAGTCTTGGTCTGAACTCCTTTAAATAAAATAAATCGATAAATAAATCAATAAATTTAATTTTGAAATAAATGTTTAATTTGATAATATAGTATTTTGTTGGATTATTGTTTTTTTTTAACGTCTTAATTTTATTGATATCAAAAGGGGTTTAACAGATTACAAGAATCAAAACATACACCAAATACATTTTTATGTAGAACAAGATAACAGAAAAGTAATAACACGATGCTTCCTAACTTTTTTGCAGGATAGACTGATTCGCTAACTTTATCCATCTTTGTTCTCGGTCTCATACGATCTTGTGTTCGGCTGTCATCTATTGTGATCAATCGCCTTTTACCACTCAATAGATCATTGGACGCGATCCATCTGTTACATCGCTGCCCATTCCATACACTCCCGCACCGAGAGATAACATGCTTTGTTGTAGTTCTACCCGTAACATAAATAAGACCCTCCATTTGACATCGATAATCATCAAAGTCCATCATCTTCCACTCCATGTCTTCACATACACAAACCATTTTCCCCTTGATGAACAAATAACTCAGAATTGTGTTCATGGCAATGTACACCAAGTAAAACCAAAACACATCTCGTTGAAGTAGTAGAGTCACCATCGTCCAGGTTGGGTTGTTAGTCAGACATCTCATCCCTAATCTTCCCCATGGTCAAGGCGGTTTAAGATTCTTTTTTTCTGTTCCATAGAACTCGTAAGCCTCTCGAAGAATTCTCCGAAGGGAATAAATCGATGTACCTAACAAGTCACATAAACACGCCGACAACGCAGAAACGTCGGGTTTTGTGTGTCGGAAGATCGCACTCAAAAATTAAGTAGATAATAGACTCACCAATTAGGGAGGAGATGAACTCGTCATATATACAACCCAAACCCTATAATCGCCCGATGAACCAATAGATAAACAGAAAAGGTTTGGCTATTGACGAAGACAACGCTCGTCGGCGACATGAAGAGGAGAGGTGGTATGACGAGATAACACGTCGCTTGATTTGATCACACGAAGGCAATGATTTCAACGAAATCATGCTTATTCACACAACATAGACTGACACAACGAAAACGAGAAAAAAACGAAAAAGAGACGGCGGTCGGAGCCGCCGCGAAGGAAGTAATTATACGGCCAAAGAAAATCGCCTCTCGTGAGTTTTCAGAGAGAAAACTGAGTTGAAATGAAACAAAAGAGTATAATTTGACATTTTAACCAGAGGCCGCTAGCTCAGCTAGAAAGGCTCTTGTGGTATGTGCCAGAGAACCCCAATTCGAATCTCAGCGGAAGCTGGAAGGGGTCCATATTACATGGGCTGGACTCCCCCCCTCGGGGGACGTACGGACCCTTGGGTCTTGAACTTCCGGATCAACCAAAAAAAAATTGACATTAAAATTTTTTTTTTGTTGTATAGCAAATTAATAAATAAGTGGAATTGAAATATATTTCGAATATTATTTTAGAAGTAAAAAGTCGATGTAACTTTGGAAGAAATTTCCTCTTCTATTTATATAGTACTCTATTTTTACATTAAAAATAGGAACAACCATTAATTAGAGATGCATGTTCTCATACGGACTTACGTTGTTGGATGACTAGATTCGGAAGCTAGACTCCATAATCGACAATCAAGTTTCTCTTTGACCTAATTAAATTAGAATACGACATATTAAAACGATAAGGCGGTCTAGTAGTAGAGTTGGTGTTGGTGTTGGTGTTGATCACTTGCATTCACCATCAATTTTTGGATAATCTGTGTGCGTGTGGGAGAGTGTACTAGTTTTCGAATTTGTTGTTTAGATGAGTGTTATTTCTATATAAACTACTTTTAGTGAAATCTGCATACCTTTTCTCTAAATGGTTTCCTACTGAAATTTGCATAATTATATAGTTTAATATTCTAAAGGATATTCTAAATCCGCAAGCTTAAATCCTAAATCTCCAAATTTTTCAAAACAACTTCTTTCTTTTTTTTGTCAACTTTTTCAAAACAATTTCTTGTAAATCAAAAAAATATTTTCTTCTTTGTACCTCTTTTCTTGGTTTCATGTTTATATAGTCACAAAAATGAAAGACACACTTGTGATGAAACAAGAAAAAGTTGTACAAACACATTTAGCTTATAGAGCTCAGTTAAATATTTGATCTTCACTGAAAGCGCGATTTAACGCTCCAAAATCTAAAATAGACTAGTCAATGTAACTATATCTTTTGTACTTTTTAAAATTTTGAGAAAATAATAAAGAAAATTTGGTGAAAAAACAATAGTTTTTTTATTTAACAAAAACTTGACAACATGAATAATAAATTTTTTGTAACTATAACTTTTGTACTTTTTAAAAAATTTGTGAAAATAAAAAGAAAATATTGTGAGAACACAATAGTTTTTTATTTAACAAAAATTTTACAATATGAATAATAAAATTTTACAATATGAATAATACAAAAATTTTACAATATGAATAATAAATTTTTTGTAACGTCCCCGACCCGGTCCGTTTAGAATCTAAAAGGGGAAAAATGAATCCTAGCCCATTAGGCCCATTAGCGGAAACCCTAGACGCAAATCCCGAACCCCGCTCTATAAAAGGACGAGCCAAGATACTCGAGAAACGTGTCCGAAACCTCGAAGCAAATCTCTGTCTTTTTCCGAGAAATTCCGCAAAATCCTAGCCGCCATCTCTCTCCCTTGCGATCCGAGTCGCCGTCGCGCCATTCCACCGTCGCGCCGTCGTCCGTGGGTCCGAGCACCGCCGATCGTCCTCCTCTTTCTCAGTCCATGAGTTCCTATCACTGATCTGTGAGCCACCAGCCCCGTTTCCCTCCTCCCGAGCGCCGTAACGACTAACCGGGCCCTGATCGCCGCCGTCTTCATTGTGTTGCCACGAACTGACGCCTTTCGAACCTCCCGTGGTGAATCCCAAGCCGATCTGAGTCCCCACCGCCGATCCAGAGCTTTCCCGAGAGCCGCAACCCTTCGTCGAGTCCCTTCCGCTCCCGATCCGAGCCTCGTCGATGATTCCCTAGCCCACCTGAGAGCCACAGACCCTCGACGAGCCTTCGTTGTCGTCGTTCGCACCCCCGCCACGTGAGTCTGAGGCTCTTCCACGCCGATTCTGCCGCCATTGAGCTTTTCCAGGAGGTAGTTCTCGTGTTTTCGATTTTCCGCAGTCTAGTTTTCGTCGTTTCCGAATTTTTGTAGTTTTCTATGTTTCGGGTTTTAGTAGTTTCCATTTATGGAAACTTTCTATTTTTGGAAAGTTCCCAATTTAGAAAGTTTCTATTTTTGAAAAGATTCTTTTTTAGGAAAGTTTCTATTTTGGGAAGATTTTCTAATTTAGTAATTTCCTTTTTCGGAAGTTTCATTTGACAAGTTTCCATAAACGAAAATTTTCCATTTTAGGCAGTTCTCGGTTTAAGAACTAACCCGGATTCCGTTTTGGATCAGGTCAAGAAGAGTACCAGCCGGTTCAATAGATCATCCGAATCAGAGTGCATATACATATTCAGGCTAAGGTGATGAGCTAAACCCTTAGCTATCCTCTTGTTAGAAATTGTTTAAGACTCTTTCTTTGGTAGCATAGATTTATCTCGTACTTGATTATTGTATTGTTTGTGTGTCGAGTCAGTCCTGATTGATGATTATGCATGAGTAGGTTTAGGATTGCCTAGTGTTATAAGATGTTTTGTTTGAGATTGTTTGATGGTTAGAGGATGATGATTTTCGCCCCTAGAGAAGGAAAGAAATCCATGGGGACCATACAAACCAGTTAAGTAGAAGTGAAGGAAGCATGATCCCTGTAGTGGTGTACGCTAGGTTAGGATTGGAGTCGGGGGATTTGTGTAGGGAATTTTTGTTGGATGTCATGTTTTATGTTGTGGGCATTAAGTGTCGTGTTTGGTGTCAAATATATGCTATCTTAGGTAGTTTTCTAAGTTTTTTTTCTGTGGTGTTGCGTGTTTAGCAACCCACCTCCTCGTTGAGTGATTTCCCTGTCACTCACCCCCTCTCCCTTATCCCTTTCCTCTTTGTTTTTACAGGTGAGTATGACGAGTATCCGAGAAGATGAAGGTTGTCTTGATGTTGTTTTCCGAGAATTCGGGTTATGTTTTTAATAAAGTTTTTGGATGATTTTAGACTCGATTATTTGCTTTGATTATGCTGACTCTTTGCTTGATTGATGATGGATTTATCATTTTAGACTTATTTAATGTTATCGGATTTGAGGATTAATTCTCGTTGGTTTTGAGGACTGAGTTCCAGTTCGGATTTGAGGATTAAATTCATGTAGATGCTCTGTGTTGGTGGTGTTGAGGTTGAGGTTGTGTGGTTAACACGTGCGGGGACCCTGACGAGGGAGAACTGGGTGTTACAAAGTGGTATTAGAGCCCTGGATTTTGCCAAACCGATTCTGACCCGGGAGGCATTAGAATAGGAATCGTATTTCTAATCGGTTTTAATGGTTTCTGAAAATGTTTTCGAGGAAGGGGAATTTTGAAAAAAACACCAGATCAGTCGGAGTCGGCCGTATTCGTTATGGCTAAGTCTTCTTCTTCCTTTGATTTGGATCGAGTCTAATAAAGGGTTTTCTTTTTTAGATGACTAACACCAAAAGACAGAATAGTAACCAACCTCGAGTTGCTCCTGTTGCCGCCACCGCTGCTGTCGCCGCAGAAGCCGTTGCCGTTGCCGTTGCCGAGAATGTGGTTGCTGCTGACAATGTTGTTACCGCCAACATTGAGCTGTCTTAGGAAACTGTCGGAGAAGGTGTTACAACAGATGGGAATGAAGTGAACAGTGAGTCCAGAGCATCTCTTAGAACTTCCGGGTCGACTACTCAAAGAACTGCTCAAGATGCCATAGCGGAAGCTGGTAGGCTAGATGCTGCCAACGATGCCTTGGAAGAAGAGTTGGCTAGGTATCGAGCCAGTCAAGGACGAGCTCAAAGTCAGAGGATCATTACCAGAGAAGTACCTCGCAGAGCTGCAAATATTCCACCTCCTCCATCTCTGCTGCCGGCCAGAGTGCCGCAGTTAGTTCCGTTACCCCTGCCTAACCGATACCGTGAGGGACCGTCTTACTGGGATTTGATCAGGCAGCTGAGAGAAATGGGAACATATATGTTTGAAGGGAAGTCTGATCCTATCATCACTGGCGATTGGAAGAGAAAGCTAGAGCTGAATCTCGACCATCTCTGTTGTCTAGAAGAGTATCCCCGGTCTCTAGCAGTGCATTATCAGAAAGGAGAAGCCTTAGTCTGGTGGGAAGGCATGGTAGCTAAGACCCGTGGGGAGTATGAGCTAACATGAGAGGATTTCAAGACTCAGTTCATGAGGAAATACTTTCCATGTGAGGCAATGGACAACATGAAGAATCAGTTTTTGACCATTCAACAAGGCAAGCTAATAGTCCGCCAATATATGGAAGAGTTTAACCGCCTCTACAGGTTTGATGGTCGATATCTGGAAGAGCAGGATCTGATCAAAAGGTTTATGAACGGGCTGAACGTTGAGCTCAAGAACCGCTGCAAGATGAAGGACTATGTGTACCTGGATGAGTTGGTGGAGAAAGCAGCTGATCAGGAGAAAGGGCTAAAGGACGAACGAGAAAGGAACATGGCAAATTCGGGCCAGAGCCGACAACGCGCAGGATAGTCGCAAGAGGGATTTTGGTTGCGCCTTTGGAGAGGCGAAGGCTCACTCGGACTCTCGAATTCGATGATTCAAATGCAACCACCCAAGCCACAGACAGGCTTAGTGCCCTGAGAGGCCAAGAGGAAGGGAAAACCCACCAGGAGCAAATCCGCCCAAAGCAAACCCACCAGTGGCTAACCCACCTGGAGCGATTCCGCCAAGACCCAATCAATTTGAATTCGTAAGGTGCTACTGATGTGGAAGGGAGGGTCATATGGTGAGGTAGTGTCCGTAACCCCCATTGTATCTGCCACCGCCGCAACAACCTCACCCGCAAGCCCCAGCTTCGCGTATCTATGCCGCAAAAATAATGGAGGAAGAGGAAATCGAAGCTTCCGTCAACGCAACAAAAGGTTATGAAGGAGTCGAACCCATTGTCGGTATTTTGCTCATCCTTTTCTTGTAAATTAGTAGAAGTTCCGTGTTGATGTGAATCGAGTCAGTCAAAATAGAGAGTTAAGTTCGTAGAATGACTAGGATCTCTCTCCTGTAGGATCAGTGATGGTGGGAAGAGAAGTCACCTATATCATGTTTGATTCTAGAGCTACGAACATCGTCGTGAGACTGCAGGTGGTCAAAAGGTGGGACTTCCAAGGCAAGTTTTTCCCGAAGAATCAAAGGGTCGAAACAGTAGGCAAGGAGAAGATGGGAGCCACCAGAGTTCATGTCGAAGTCCCAATAATCCTCGGAGGAAAGGAGTTTTCCAACAACTTAACGGAGGTTGACATGAGCCGATATGACGTGATCCTAAGGATGGATTGGCTTGAGTGCCATTGAGTAGATCTAGACTCTCGCCAAGTGAAATTGAAAACTCGCGGAGTCAAAAAGGAGATTATCTTCCAAGGAGTCAGAACAAATTTTGGGGTTCCGGTTATTTCCATGTATTGCATAAAAGAGCTCATAAGGAAAGGAAATGAAGCTTTCATAACAATAATCTTGGCCACCAAGGAAGGTGAGTCGGTCGAGATTAAGGACATCCCGGTCATTGCTCAATATGAGGACATATTCGAGTCATTGAGGGACCGTCGCCATAAAGAGGAAATGCTTTCACCGTGAGCTTGAACCAGGGACGAACCCTGTGCCTCGAGAACCATATCATTTGGCACCTGCCAAGATGGTTGAACTGAAGAAGTAATTAGAAGATCTGATCGACAAGGGATTCATCCGCCCTAGTAGTTCGTCGTGGGGAGCTCCAGTGTTTTCTTGTGAAAAAGAAAGATGAAATTTTTTGGTTGTGTATTGACTACAGAGGTCTGAACAATATCACTGTCTAGAACAAGTACTCGTTACCAAGGATAGATGAGTTGTTGGACCAGCGTCAAGGAGCTTCTTGCTTCTCCAAGATTGATCTGGCATCAGGTTACAATCAGATTCGAATCGCGGAGCAAGATGTACGAAAGACGACCTTTCTTACCCGATACGAGCACTATGAGTTTGCGGTCATGCCATTTGGATTGACGAATGCACCAGACGCCTTTCTTAAGTTGATAAATGAAGTTTTCTGGAAGCACTTGGATAAGTACGTATTTGTCTTCATCGATGACATGTTGGTGTATTCAAAGACTTGTGAGGAGCATGGCCATCACATCAGGATAATATTAGAGACACTAAGGGAGCAGAAGTTGTATACCAAGCTCAACAAGTGCAGCTTCTGGCAGAAGTAAATAGGATTCCTAGGGCATGTAGTCTCAGGATCTGGAGTCGTAGTGGAACCAGAAAATATCGCAGCTATCACCAGTTCGTCGACGCATACCAGTGCCACCGAGGTCAACAATTTCTTGGGTTTAGTAGGCTATTATAACAAGTTTTTCCAAGGATTCGCCAGTTTGATGAAGCAAATGACTCGTCATACATGAAGGGGGTTAACTTCATCTGGACAGAGGACTGTTCCAAAAGCTTCAAGGAGTTAAAGGAACCGCCTGACTCAAACACTAGTGCTAGCACTTCGAAGGTGGGAAATCTGTATCAGGTTACACAAATGCTTCAGGAGTGGGTTTGAGTTGTGTTCTTATGCAATTCGAGAAAGTAATTGTCTCTGCTTCGCGCCAGTTGAGACTGCACAAGTTGAACTACCCGACGCACGATTTTGAATTGGCTGCAGTTGTCTTCGCCAACAATATATGAGATCGTACTTGTATGGAGAAAAGGTTCATATTTTCACCGACGACAAGAGCTTTAAGTACACCTTCACCCAACCGAGTCTGAATTGGAGACAACGCATATGGGTTGAACTTCTGGCATATTATGATTTAGAGATTTTTTACCATCCTGGTAAGGCCAACCAGGTAGTAGATGCCTTAAGTCGCAGAAAGTATAGACGTGGCAGAGTCAAAGGAGACTCAAGAGTTAGTAGAAATGGTAGCAAGTCTCAGGTTGTGCACGACTACAATAGAAGATGGTATGATCGGATTAGAAGCAGGGGACCAAGCCGATCTATTATAGCGAATCCGCCAAGCTCAAGAGAAAGACGAATCACTTAAGGAAATTGTTCAAAAAGGAGTTGTAGGGTACCGCTTGGCGACCAATGGAACAATTATGTTCAGAAGCAGAGTTTGCGTACCGAAGGACTCAAAGTGAAGAAAGGAAATCATGCAGCAAGCTCACTGTTCGAAGTTTTTAGTTCACCCAGGAATCAGTAAGATGTATCGAGGTTTAAACAGGTCCTACCATTTGAGCGGTATGAAGAGAGATGTCATTACTTGGGTTTCGCAGTGCCAGACATGTTAGCTAGTAAAAGTAGAACACCATGTAACCATGTATTTGTCACAAGGATGTTACCATAGGAGGTATTAACACCATTTGGGTAATAGTTGATCAACTTACGAAAAGTGCTCACTTTCTGCCAGTAAAGAAAATAGACGGTGTCGAACAGTTAGCGCTGAAGTACATCGACGAGATAGTGAGACTTCATGGGATTCTAGTCAGCATTGTGTCTGGCAGAGACGTCAAGTTCACTTCTATGTTCTGGCAAGCATTTCAGAAGGCTACGGGGACAAAGGTAAACCTCAGTACTGCATACCACCCTTAGACAGATGGACACTCGAAAAGGACGATCCAAAATCTAGGAGACATGTTGAGGGCACGCGTGCTTGAATGGGGGAGGAAACTGGATTAAGCATTTACCGCTGGTTGAATTTGCCTATAACAATAGTTATCACGCCAACATAGGGATGCCACCCTATGAAGCCCTATATGAAAGGCCATGGGGGAGACCCAAGATTCAGCGCCAGAAATCATCCGTGAAACCGAGTAGCATGTCGAAATGCTCAAGCAACGACTAAAGGAAGCCCATGATCATCAGAAGAGCTATGCCAAAACCGCATAAGAGATCTGGAATTTGAGGTAGGGGATTTGGTATTTCTGAAAATGAGAAACTTCCTAGGAGGGAAGCAAGGGAAAGGATAGAAAAAGCTGAGGCCAAGGTTTATGGGGTCGTACCCCATTGTCTAGAGGATATGAGCAGTCATGTACAAGTTAGCCTTACCGCAAGAGTTGGCAGATTTTCATGACGTCTTCTATGTTTTGGTTTTTAGAAGGGTCTATAGAGAACCCGAGTTTATTTTGCCTATTCTGCCGTCGAATCTACAGAAAAACTTCTCAGTTCAGAGTAAGCCGACATAAATTCTGAAAACATAGGTAAAGGAAATTTAGGGAAAGGAAGTGACATTGGTCAAGGTCAGCTGGAAGGGAGACAGTCTTCAGGAAGAAACCTCAGAGGTTGAAAGAAAAATGCAGAGGTATTATCCAAAAATTATCCGGAGAGTTCGGAAGGCAACCGAATAACGTTCAGGATTCGAGGACGAATCCCATAGAAGTGGGGGAGGATTGCAATGTCCCTGACCTGGTCGGTTTAGAATCTAAAAAGGAAAAATTAAATCTTGGCCCATTAGGCCCATTAGCGGAGACCCTAGACGCAAATCTCGAGCCCACGCTCTATAAAAGGATGTGCCAAGGTCCTCAGGAAACGTTTTCAAAACCCCAAAGCGAACCTCTGCCGTTATTCCGAGAAATTCTATAAAACATTAGCCGCCATCTCTCTCCCTCGCGATCTGAGCCACCGGCGCGTATCGTCGCGTCATCGTCCTTGGGTCCCGAGCACCACCGATATTCTTCCTCCCTCTCGGTCCATGAGTTCCCATCGTTGAACCGTGAGCCACCAGCCCCGTTACCCTCCTCCCGAGCATCGCATCGACCAACCGAGCCCCGATCGCCACCGTCTTCACTCCTTTGCCGCGAACCGACGCCTTCTAGACCTCCCATGTTGAATCTTGAGCCGATCCTAGTCCTCATCGATGATCCAGAGCTTTCCAAAGAGCTGCAGCCCTCGTCGAGTCCCTTTTACTTCTGATCCGAGCCTCGTAGATGATTCCCGACCCCACCCGAGAGCCACAGACCCTCATCGAGCCTTCGTCGCCGCCGCTGCACCCTTACCGCGCCATTCAGCCTAAACCATGACCCCAAGTCGTCGCTTGCATGAGTCGTGGGCTCTTCCGCGCTGATTCCGCCGTTGAGTTTTTCCGGTAGATAGTTTTCGCGTTTTCGATTTTCCGTAATCCCGTTTTTGTCGTTTCTGCATTTTTATAGTTTTTCGTGTTTCGGATTTTAGTAGTTTTCATTTATGGAAACTTTTTATATTTGGCAAGTTCCCAATTTAGAAAGTTTCTATTTTTGGTAAGTTTCCTTTTTAGGAAAGTTTCTATTTTGGGAAGGTTTTCTAATTTAGTAATTTCCTTTTTCGAAAGTTTCCGTTTATGACAGGTTTCTATAAATTGAAAGTTTCCTTTTTAGACAGGTCCCGTTTTAAGGATTAGCTCGGGTTCCTTTTTGGTTTAGGTCAAGAAGAGTACTAGACGGTTCAATAGATCATCCGAATCAAAGTTCATCTACATCTTCAGACTAAGGTGAGGAGCTAAACCTGTAGCTATCCCCCCGTTAAAATGGTTTAGGACTCTTTCTATGGTAGTATTGATTTATCGCGTCTTGATTGTTGTCATGTTTGTGTGTCGAGTCAGTCATGTTTGATGTTTGAGCATGAGCAGGTCTAGGATTGCCTAGTGTTATAAGATGTTTTTTTGAGATTGTTCGATTGTTAGAGGATGATGATTTTCGCTCCTGGAGAAGGAAAAAAATCCATGGGGACCATACATACCAGTTAAGTGGAAGTGAAGGAAGCCTGGTCCCTGTAGTGGTGTGCGCCATGTTAGGAGTGTAGCCGGGGGCTTTGTGTAGGGCATTTTGTTGGATGTCATGTTTTATGTTGTGGGCATTAGCTGCCATGTTTGGTGTTAAATGTATGCTATCATAGGAAGTTTTCTGAGTCTTTTTTGCGGTGTTTCGTGTTTAGCTACCCACCCCCTTGCTGAGTGATTCCCATGTCACTCACCCATCTCCCTCTCTCTTGTCTCTCCCCTCTTTTGTCTTTGCAGGTGAGTATGACGAGTAGCCAGAAAGATGAAGATTATCTTGGTGTTGTTTTTCGGGAATTCGGGTTATATTTTTAATAAAGTTTTTGGATCATTTTAGATGGTTATTTGCTTTGATTATGCTGAACTCTTTGCTTGATTGATGATGGGTTTATCATTTAAGACTTATTTAATGTTATCGGATTTAAGGATTAATTTCTGTTGGTTTTGGGGACTGAGTTCCCATTCGGATTTGAGGATTAAATTTCTGTAGATGATCTGTGTTGGTGGTGTTGAAGTTGAGATTGAGGTTGTGTGGTTAACACGCGAGGGGATGATGTATTCATATTTTATCGGTTTTCACTACGGTTTTTATACGAGAATTACGGTTTTTAGTATGTATTCGGATCGTTTTTGCGCGGTTTGTTGTTATTTGATGTTTTTACAGGATTGGAGCTTGAATGAGAAATTCGAGACATTGAACACTCACATGAAGCTACTGGAAACGCAAGTTGCTCAGACATCTACTGGCAACAGAGCTCCACCGGGAGTCATTCCAGGCAAACCAGAGAAGAATCCAAAGGAATTTTGCAACGCCATCACGCTGAGAAGTGGAAAAGCTTTGAATGAGCCATCCAGGATAGAAGGACAGAGATCGATCGATCCATGTCGTAGGATCGATCGATCCGTGTCTAGATCAGGCTCGCAACCTTCTGGACAGAAGGACAGAGATCGATCGATCCCTGCCCCTGGATCTATCGATCCCTGTCCAATTCCTGCAAACTCACAGAAGGACAGAGATCGATCGATCCCTGTCCAGACGAGGACGACTTAGATCGCGTTGATACGAATGATCAGAGGATTGAGGATGAATATGTACCACCCTCTCTGTATGTTCCTAAACCTCCATACCCATCTAGACCTCGACAAAAGGTCAAAGAACGCGAATACGAGAAGCTGAAGAATCTTGTTGGAGAATTACACGTGCGATTGCCTTTCGTTGAGGCGGTCAAGATGATACAATCACTANGTACATGAAGGAGATTCTTTCAGATCGAATGACTTTGGAGAAGGGAGTCTCAGTTCTTATTGCGCAGTGCAACGCAGTTCTCCAGAACATAGCACCAGAGAAACGCGAGGATCCAG
>OVAN01005529.1:0-23295 GCA_900406275.1 Anastatica hierochuntica | reverse complement strand
TTGTAAAATTTATTGTTTTTCAACCTTAACATTTGGAATTTTAATAAATATGTGTAAATCCCTAAGTTTTCTCGCGAATTTGTATCTTTGTATTTTTAACAATGAAATAATTCCAAATCCACTGCGAAATCAAATCTAAAAAATTCGGTGTTAATTGTATATTGGGTGGACTTTTCTACACCCCTCCCCCCCCCTAAGATATGTATCTCAATTTATTTCCCCCTCAATTATTGGGTTCATCAATAAACTACCCAAATTAACGATATCAAACTAATTACACATATAAAAGTAAAACTAAATCACGTTTAATTTGTAAAATTGCGTTTAAGTGAAATCACGTTAACAAACATTGATGCCGAGATACCAAACAAAAAAGAGGTTTCACTTGTCTCTCCCATAACGATCATTGAAAGAAAAATATAGAGATTAAGGTTCTTACTAAATTTCTCGTTGAACATATTATTTCAAGAGAATTCGGTTCTTTCTCTGTTTCGTCTTAAAACAAAAATGGGTGAAGGTTCATCTAAATTTTTATGCTTTTCAAAAGTAAGAGGAGTAGAGAAGACTAGAACCTCGTCGCTTGTTTTTTCCTTTTCGGAATGGATAATGATCAGAGGCATCACACAGCCTATGTTCTTAGTATTAATTGGGTTTTGCTTTGATTTTTAATTTTTAAATATGCCAATTTCATAACTGGGTAATTGATGTTTTCTCAATGGCAGGGACAACGAACGCTTCATACATAAGCCATCTGAACATAGAAGAGAAAATAAGATAACGAAGAATGGTGATGTAAGCGATAATGAAGAAGCCAACATTGCTGATAAGAAGATTAAGAAAGGTAATGTTCATGAAGAAGTTGATGAGGATAGGATTGAACAATATGAGTATGAAATTGAGGAATCCTTAGCTAATTTTGTTAATGAAAGATCGATAGAAACGAATACAATTCCAGACAGTTCGGATGAAGATGAGGATGAATTGATTTCGGGTGATAAAACAAGGAGAAGGAGATAAGATGATAAGTTAGCTTAGGGGTTTCTTTCTATATAGGTTTTGAGGTCAAATAAGTGGTGCTAGAGTATTCTCCGAGCAATGCAAGAAACATTTTACAAGAAAGATGGGACAAGGAAAACTTTCTTTTAAGTGTGGCATGGGTGGAAAATGTATGTGGCGGGTTTATTGCTCCTATGATAAACCGAGTCAAAAGTGGTTGGTTCAGTCAACCCTAGACGATGATTTCTCCGGTGTATTTTGCGGTGGCCACCCTTTCCCGGCTGCGGACTGTGACAAGGTGACTCGAACAAGGATGAAGTTACGAGGCTAAAAATCTCCGGTACATCGTACGATTACAATAACCATAGCGGGAAAGGACTTCTCGATCTTCCCAGAAAACAATTCGGCTCCGGCACGAAAATCCCTATGAACGGCACTGGCTACTTCAACCACCATCATGTACAATACCAGAAGGTAGAAGCCATTCAAGGAAAAATCAATTCGCATCTCTCTAAATCAAAAATTTTATTTCATACAGCATCACTCTAAACCAATTGTGTCGTTGTTGAGTGTCTGTTTCAGCAGCTAAAACAGCAACAATTGCTGAAAAATCATCGCCGATTGGTACAAGAAAGCAGGCGAGGAAGAGTTAATATCTACAAAAATGGTGATCCTGTGGATTTGTTTTCTTCATCCGCCACGCCTAATATGCTTCCGAGTCATGGTAATTCGTGCATGCAAAATGTCGTCAGAAATCTCCCCGGAAAACGTAGCTCAACTGGCAGCGGCATCTTCTTGCCCCGACGTGGCAGTAGTTCCCTTTCCACCACCATCAAGACCAGTAAGTACCAGAGTTCAATAGAGTGAAGATTCTATTGGGTCTTTCAATGTAATCCTCTGATGGGAAATTTTACGCCTTGAATTAGCTCTTGCTACGGTGGTGAATCCGAACCCTCACGAATCGACGGTTAACCCAGTTGTCAAGTCATCGGGGAATCTCAACGGAAGAGGCACCAATCCTCTCCTTCACTTCAAACGGTGCGTAGCAACAAGGGCAGGGAAAAACACCCATTGGGCCTGGACAAAAGCCCACTGAAAAACAACCACACAAAATCCTTACTACATCTTCTCCCCGTAACTACCCGACCCCATCTTGCGTCAACCCTAGAACCGCCAACTGCTCTCACCATCTTCTCCCACTCTCTTCCTCTTCCTCCATCCATTTCACAAACTTTAATCCCCTCTCTGCCGCCTCATTAACTGACCTCATTAAGCGATATTAACACCCACGACCTCTCGCCTCCTCCACCCTAAGCGCACCACATCGCAGAGCATCTACTGTTGCAGAGCACACACATTCCCGCCATCACCCAAGCTGCAAACATGGATCACGCCACCGCCAAAGCTACACTTGCCGCCCTTGAAAAAATTGTCGCAACTTTTTGGAACGAGACAGTAACCGTCAGGATCCTCCACAAGTGGGAGTCACGCAACTTCAAGAAGGGGATGACTCTAATGGGACACGGGCTCCTCCTTCTGGACTGCGAGGTAAGCTAATGCTCTCTGAGTTATTCTCTTATTATAGTCAAGGTTGTTTGATGTTTGTTGCTCTGAAATCGGCATGAGATAGATATTTAAAACATCCTATGAAGAGTTGAAACTAACTTGCGAGATAAGCCCATCAAGTTAGCTGAAAAAATGGTTAGGATGTTATCGAGTTCAATATGACCTGGTCCTATGTATGTTATAAGTGATAATGATATGTGTGTGCTTATGCGATGTAATGAGGACATAGATTTTGTTTTCATATGACTTGGTTCTATGTATGTTTTAAGTATCAATAATATGTGTGTGCTTATGCGATGTAATAAGGACAGAGATGTTCTTTTCATGTAGTATAATATGCAAATGTTATGAAGCTATAAGTTTTCAAATATATCTTGGGATATGAAACATGGATCAAAAATGTTTGCTCTTCTTCATGTGCTCAAATTAGAACAATACAGTATCTATTCTTATCTCTGGAAAGGGTGGTATGGGAACCTTCTATTGTATAAAATAAGTGTTCAATAATATTATTTCAGGTTATGAAACAAGAGACAATACTTGGGAAAAGCATAATCAAGGAATATGAAAATGGATTTTGAAGCCAATACGATAGATGTGAGAGCATTGATTATGGACAACTAATATTTTTATAATTTTAAGTTATCTTGCTTTGGCCTTTTTTCGTTTTTTGGTTTGCTATGAGTTTTATTGATATATTTTAATAATTATTTGATGTTCCATTTATTATTGTTTTATTAACAAATTCGTATTGGACACCACTAAAAGAAAGATTTGGACTTAAATAATTTACTGGTACTTTTTAAGTTATGGTTTACACTTGAGTTGTAATAACAAAATCTACATATATTCTAAATTAAAGTTGGGACTAAGATTATCTTTATGCATTTTAAGTTATTTAGCGTTGTACTATTTCAAAATATATTTGGACATTTTTCCTTTGTTTGGTTTGATATGAGTTAGTTTGATAAGTTTTAATATTTATTTGATGTTTTATTTTGATATTTTTTATAAACAAATGCGTATCGAACAAGTAAAACAATCGTACTGAATTAAAGAGTTAAACGATACTTTTAAAAATATTTTGTTTTGTACCTGATTTTTAAGAACCAAATTCTGTAGGTATGTATACGACAGAAAAATTAATATATAGCATTATTAGATTGATAATAATATATCTCTAGCATTGTTTGGATATATTTTATTGAGTAAATATTGCTATGTAAGAAAAAAAATAAATTTATTTAAAATAATTTTATATAGAAATATATTTGGCCCGCTATTTTGATTGTCGCTTAAATAACAAAAGTTTTAACGAACGTTTTTCAAAATGTCTTTTAAATGAATATTACTTATTTAGGAAATTTTTTGTTTAGAAATTCTTGAATAGATAATTTTTTTAAAAAAATACGTAAAAAACTCTAAGACATTCTATAATAAAAACAGAGGGATTTTTACACGATTTATTTCCGATAATTCTAAAGTTAGAGTCCATTTTGAAATTCCAAAACGCTCTATATATATGACTTACAGAAACAAAATTTATTCATCTCAAAACCTCAATTTACATTTACATTCACTGCTTATTTTTCTAAGGACATGCCTCATTTGTTAAATATACATACATAAGAGTTTTTCTCGTGTTAAAGACTCTTATTTAAATCCTCCATATTACTCATAAACTCACTTATTTATTGTAAATTTAAAATAGTTTACTTTAATAAATAAACATAAAAAAAACACTATAGTTAAATCCTCTATATAATACTCATACCCACTGAATTCTCGCGGACGGCCACCTAGTTTACATTACATCTCTCTCTTCCTCCCTTTGCTTTGACTTTTTTCTTTCAAATTTGCATGTAATTGAATTTCATATATTATCACATGGCTCCACGGTTGCTTTACGATACTAACCTACATCTTCGCCTACCTTTTTTTTGTCAACCACACATTAATCATGAATTCACACTCGAATTGGGAAGCCAATCGGGTGGCATAGAATCTACAAAACTAAAATCATGGAAAAATACGGGATTGTCGTGTTGGATTGTCAGCTTGCGTGTTCGTCGTACGAGGAATGTGCATTAGAGAAAATACTTTGAAAAATCCACAAAGAGACTGGTAATCCTGGGTTTGCGTATGAAGGGCTGGCCAATCCTCAGGGTTGTGAATAATATTGATAAGCTCAGTACAGTCTGTCTGGAAGACGCAACAGTCAATGCGGCGGTTATGAAGCTCGGACATCGTTCATAGCAAAGCTTCCAACTTTATATGAAGTGGTCAGAGACTCCGCGCTGACATCTTGCCCCCATCAAAATTACTTTATTATCTTTATCGGTGCATATCCAATCTAGACCAGAAGTGGGGTCCGTTTTCTTCCCCTACCTTTGACGTATTGAAATTTCATATATTTATCTCTCATTCCTCAAAATTTACATGTGATGAATTTAATATATTTATCTCTAATTCTACAAGATTTGACTTCCTTCCCTTTCACATTGCCTCGAATTTACATGCGATAAATTTCTCTGTTGGAAGCTATGTTTGCGATTAAAGAAGTTGTGTTTGCGATTAATGCATCAAAAGCCCTGGGTCCGGATGGGCTTTATTCGGGTTTCTTCCAATCCTTTTGGAATGTTATCGGTGCGGAGATTGCTCGGGAGATCCTTACTTTGTTCTCGATGGGAATTTTCCCTCGACGTCTCAATGAAACCCATGTTCGTTGGATTCCTAAGACCCAGCACCCGCGTCGAGTTAGTGTATATCGTCCAATTGCCTTATGTAATATTTTTTACAAGATAGTTGCGAAGATACTTACTGCTCGAATGCATACTTTCTTGCCAAGCCTGATCTCTGAAAATCAATTCGGCTTCATGCTGAGACGTGTTATTTCAGATAACATGTTGATTACTCATAAAATACTTCATGCATTACGACTATCTAAAGCTCAAAATACTTGTTTTATGGCGGTGAAGAGAGATGTGAGTAAAGCCTACAATAGGATTGAGTGGGATTTCTTGAAAGCGGTTTTGCGGAGGCTTGGCTTTCATACCACGTGGGTCGATTGGATAATGGAATGTGTGACAACGGTCTCTTATTATTTTCTCATTAGTGGAGGTCCGCAAGGGCGAGTGGAACCTTCCCCTGGTCTGTGACTAGGTGATCCTTTATCGCCATGTTTGTTGCTCTATGCATTGATGTTCTATCTCGACTGTGTCGTCAAGCACAGGAGTTAGGTACGTTGCCTGGCGCCAAGGTGGCTCATCAAAATCCTCCGGTGAATCATCTCATGTTTGCGGACGAGTCTATGTTTTTTTGTCGTTCTGATGCGACTAGTTGTCGTACTTTACGGTCCATTATTCGAGCCTATGAAAAAGCATCGGGAAAATCTATCAATACTCAGAAGTCTTCGGTAACCTTTTCCTCAAAAACACCGGTCACTCACCGTTTATTGGCTAAGAGAATACTTTGTATTCATCAATCAGGTGGAACGGGCAAATATCTGGGTTTACCAGAGAACTTCGGTCGACGAAAGCGTGACATTTTTACGAGTATAGTATATCGTATCCATCAAAAAACATTGAGTTGGATTACGCGTTTCCTTTCCTCTGCTGGGAAGAAGGTAATGCTGAAGGCGGTTCTTTCTTCAATGCCAACTTATTCGATGTCTTGTTTCAAAATACCAAATCGCTATGCGAGCACATTTAATCTGTCCTCACCAGGTTCTGGTGGGATTCTACGTCGGGTGTAACGAAGACATATTGGGTTTCTTGGGATCGATTAGTTTGCCCTAAAGCTGTAAGCGGGTTGGGATTCCAGGACATCGAGGCTACTAATGATTCGCTTCTGGCCAAGCTTGCATGAAAAATCATTCGTCATCCCGACTCCATAGTTGCACGAATGCTGTGTAGTAAGTATTCTAAATCTTCCACTTTCTTGGATTCCAAGGTTCCCTCGAATCCATCACATGGTTGGCATGGAGATTTACTGGGTAGAGACATCTTGAAGCTTGGGTTGGGATGGCTAATTGGTGATGGTTCTAAGATAAAAATCTGGTCTTATCATTGGCTAAGTTTGGAGCATCCTCTCTGTCCTTTTGGCCCAACTACTTTTGAGAACCATTCAATGTTACTATATGATATTATTGATCATTTTTGTCGCCAATGTAGATGGGATATTATAAACCTTCATTTTCCTCAATATTCGGCCTTGATCCAACGTATTCCTCTTAGTTTCTTGCGGCAGGAGGATCAGTTAGCTTGGCTATTCACTAAGAATGGTGAGTACTCCATCAAGTCGGGTTACATGGCTCTTTCTAAGTCCACTCTATATGCTTCTTCTTTGGATTTTGATTGGCTTAAATGTATTTGGAGACTTCATACTCTCCCAAAGATCAAGTCTTTCTTATGGAAAGCCTTAGTCGGGGCTCTTTCGGTTGGTGAGGACTTCGGCGTCGAGGCATTGGAACTCACTTTCTTTGTCCTCGTTGTGGTGGTTTCGAAACAGAGGATCACGTCCTTTTTTAGTTTAGTTTTGCCCAAAAAGTTTGGGATTTAACTCCTATTGATATTGGTACCTTTGCGGCTATGCTCTATGTTCTTGATGTGTTATATGCAGGTGTTTCATGGCGGAACTTACCGCCAATAGGGCTTCATAAGGCACATCTCCATGCGTGGATATGTTGGAGTATAGGGAAAAATCGCAATAAACTAGTGTTTTCGGAGCAAGTAATCTCGCTGGAAGAGACTCTGCTCGTCGCAATTGCTGGAGCTCATGAATGGCAGGCGGCTCAAGACTTGAAGCCCAAGGCACGTCAGACAGCTCCTGTTGCTGGAGCAGATAGAACGGGAGTCAAATGCTATGTTGATGCCAATGCCGCCTTGAATGTCTCATCTTCTCAATGTCGAGCTGGTTGGGCTTATCGCTCGGCTATGGATACATGTCTCGGTGAGTTCTCCCTTTCACCTATCAACATCAATTCGGCATTAATTGCGGAAGCTTAGGCGTTGAAGATGGCATTAGATAAAGCTAAATCTCAAGGATTACTTGATCAACAAGTCTACACAGATTCACAGATCTTAGTACATCTACTCAATGGTGATAATACTCATGTCGATATCCATGCATATCTATGTGATATTCGTGTATTGGCTTCTTCATTTAATTTTATTTCTTTTAATTTCACTCCTCGTCTACATAACTCCATTGCGGATTCCTTGGCTAAAGAGACCCTCTTATCTTTGCTTACTTCCTAAGTGAAGTTTAATAAAGTTTGTTTTGTGACAAAAAAAACAATTTCTCTGTTGGATTATTTAAGCTTCAATAATTAGATTATGAAATGTATTGCGCAACTCGACTCTAGTGTATGGCGGGAGAGGCATTGGCCCAAGGCTCATTGGCAAAATTTTGTAAAATGCTTCAGGGGAAAAGGTCCAAAAAATAATAAAAAGATACTTTATACTAAAAATAACCCCCAAAATTATTTGTTTAGGGCTTTTGAAAATATTTACTGGCATTCTTCATTTATGTATTTTAATTGATTATAAAGTCATACATGAATTGCAAACTTTTGTAAAATTTATTGTTTTTCAACCTTAACATTTGGAATTTTAATAAATATATGTAAATCCCTAAGTTTTCTCTCGGATTTGTATCTTTGTATTTTTAACAATGAAATAATTCCAAATCCACTGCGAAATCAAATCTAAAAAATTTGGAGTTAATTGTATATTGGGTGGACTTTTCTACACCCCCTAAGATACGTATCTCAATATATTTCCCCCTCAATTATTGGGTTCATCAATAAACTACCCAAATAAACGATATCAGACTAATTACACATATAAAATTAAAACTAAATCACATTTAATTTGCAAAATTTCGTTTAAGTGAAATCACGTTTACAAACACTGATGCCGAGATACCAAACGAAAAAGAGGTTTCACTTGTCTCTCCCAAAACGATCATAAGGTTCTTACTAAATTTCTCGTTGAACATTTTGTTTCAAGAGGATCCGGTTCTTTCTCTGTTTCGTCTTAAAACAAAAATCGGTGAAGGTTCATCTAAATTTTTATGCTTTTGAAAAGTAAGAGGAGTAGAGAAGACGAGAACCTCGTCGCTTGATTTTTCCTTTTTGGAATGGATAATGATCAGAGGCATCACACAACCTATGTTCTTAGTATTAATTGGGTTTTGCTTTGATTTTTAGTTTTTAAATATGCCAATTTCATAACTGGGTAATTGATGTTTTCTCAATGGCAGGGAAAACGAACCCTTCATACATAAGCCATTTGAACATAGAAGAGAAAATAAAATAACGAAGAATGGTGATGTAAGAGATAATGAAGAAGCCAACATTGCTGATAAGAAGATTAAGAAAGGTAATGTTCATGAAGAAGTTGATGAGGATAGGGTTGAACGATATGAGTATGAAATTGAGGAATCCTTAGCTAATTTTGTTGATGAGAGATCGATAGAAACGAATACAATTCCAGACAGTTCGGATGAAGATGAGGATGAATTGTTTTTGAGTGTTAAAACAAGGAGAAGAAGAGAAGATGATAAGTTAGCTTTAGGGGCTTCTTTCTATATAGGTTTTGAGTTCAAAGAAGCGGTGCTAGAGTGATGCAACCCAAGATCTCTGAAACAAGAAAACAGAACCTTTCAGAACTGAATTTTGAAACAGAGTCTGCGAAAGACAAGGTCGAATTCGATGGAATTGGGGAAGAAAGAGATAGAAGTTTCAGATCTAGAGATTTAACTCTATATATGATGCAGAAACAAGTTTAGCTTTCAGAGAATTAACTCTATCGGCAATCAGAGTTGTCCCCGAATGGGTAAGTCAAATAAAACGTAGAATAAACAGAAACACAAAGACCCTAAACTAAAACCAAACCGAGACAATATAATTAAATACGGAATGGAACCAATTTTCATAAACCGAAGAAGCAAAAGAACCAATCTCCTAAAACGAATTAACCAACATAACCAAACTACTAATCGTAGCTATATTGCATCCCTCATTGACTCTCTTCATAAAATATATTATAGACTATAATGAGGGCCAAAAAACAAGAAAAAGAGGAAAAACATGTCATGTAAAATAAAATCAACTTCCGCGCATGAAGAGAACGTTATACTACATTAAAACGGTTGCCATTAATTTATTCTCATATTCATACCAAACTGCAATCACTCACTACCAATCAAACCAATCAACCTCCAGAAACAACGACATAACAATATCAAACATTACAATATTAGAACAATATAAACCACATCGAGACAATCCCAGTGACATAGCTTCTCTTATTACATTCCATAAACAAAACACAAATTGAAAACTACAAACAACATATGGCCAGTACGAGCGGCAGTAAGAGAAGCAGGGCTTCCTCGCCTCCACTAGCAACGACAGGTAATCCGTTATCTATATCAACTCATTTTATATTTCAATTGTAACTTTCAAAGTCCACACCAACTTTGGCCTCAAGCTGGCCTTCCAACCATAACCTGTAAATAAAATTAATAAAAGCACAAGATATAGCAATCTATAATACTTTGACATCTTTTTGTCTCGCTTCTTCTACCTTTTTTCAACTCCTCCGGACCACATTCTTTATCTATCACGTTCTTTTTCTTCTTTCTCGCGGACAACTTCATCGACTGCAGAGTATCTATCCCAAAGAAACGTGTTGACACAGGGGAAAAAAAGTAACAAGAAATGTAAAACTATGATGAATCTCACAAATCAAGAAGGTAGAGATATAGATTAAAATAAATTAATTAAAATTTCATCCCTTCTCCAGTTTTGGGACCAATCCATTTCATTGAGCTTTCATGGTGACCAAATGTAAAAAAGATTCATTATTTGTTTCAGAAAACAAAGTTGCTTCCAAAAACAAAAAATTAAAAACTTTGTGTTCGATCAAGCTGTGTACAAAAATAATGAAGCACTTAAAAGCTGTGTACATTTTCTTCTGTTTCTCCCTTTTTGTGTTTCTGCAAACTCACAAGTGTGATTGTTATTTAGCCAAAGCAGTTGAAAAAAAGATTAGAGATTTAAGATGATTTAGATGGGATACACGCGTAGAGATGAAAGCGTATGCTCTCTTACATGGCACCCCACTTGCTGTGTTTTCTTCTCGTGGGTTCCCCTTTTTATCATTTGTCACCCCCTCCGTTTACAAGCTTTTTAAAATTTTAAAAATTTATTTTTGGTTCTTTGCTCATAATAAATCCTATTGCCCACGGTTTGAAATCAATATATTTCTCCTCTCTTTTTGGAAACAGTTAAATTTAAAAACATTAATGATATGGAATTTTAAATAAATCTTTGTAAATTTATATTGAGATTTCATGTAAAACATAAATTAGTAAAATGTTAAACGATTACCTCAAAAAAAATTCTTTTTTAGATTACCGCAAAAAACGCATATAACTAAGAGATTTTCTTACTGTAAAATTAAATAAAATAATAACAAGATTTCTTAAGATAATATTTGCAAAACCATAGACATGGGAAAAATATATATTATGATGTATTAAAGATTATCGGCAAGGGAAAAAATAATATATTATGTCTAAATAATATTTGCGAACCAAGTCAATTCTTTACGTCAACATAAAACTCAGCAAAGGGAAAAAATAATAATATTATGTATATGTATAGTCACGCAAACGCGAAGAGTATGCTTCCAACGGAGACTTACGCACTACCTTTATAATCATTCAATATCTACTTAATCAGTCAATATTATCCTGACTATAATATATATTGCAGGCGGATGCGCTCAATGCAAAAAAAATAGTAACCACCACTTTTTAAAAGTCAAATTTACAAGTTATACATTTTATCTTAAGAAAACTATAAATATCTTAAATTGTAAGCGCACAATGCAGTTATAACCGGGCAAGCGCGCTCTCAACGAAAAGCTATACTTCGTACAAAAGGCATCTCCATTCGGCTAACAAACACTTGGAAGGCTCGACACGGTAGACAAGAAAGTATAAACCGCAGGTTAACATCCACAACCAACCTTGGTGTGTCTTCGCAGGAGGTGCCACCAAAAACAAGATTACCGAGCCGACGAAAAGGTATTCAAATATATGAAAACGCAATACAAAGAAACAACTAAAATATTATTTAAAAACTACCCTTATTTGTTTTGCAGTAACATGGAGGGAATTATGTACGAAAAGCACACCAAAAACTACATTATTATACGATTGTAAGCTAGAAGAAGATTTATAGTATATATGTTTCATCAACATTTACAACAACCTAACCAACCCACTAAATTTAATTGATATAGGCGGATGTGACCGATGTTCAGCATTCGGTAAGTTAATGCTTACTCATTCAACAAATAAATACTATTATGTATAAAACAATAAAACTCGCGCACAATGAGAGGAGTAATAAGACAATCCAAAAGAACAACAAAACGACATAAAGGTAAATGTTACATTTTAAAAGTACAAAATATGTGACGATGTCTACTAAACATTTAAAACAAAAAAAACAAGACACGTATTGTGAATGCAGGAGAGTCATCAACAAACTACAAGCTGCTTACGAAAAAAGAAAAGAAACAACTAAAATGTATATTCGAACTTTCTATACAGAGCATCTTAGTCTAATTATAACAACATAATGCTAACACAAAATAACCAACAAACTAAACAGAAAATATGGCAAAGGATCACCAAATTGTACAATGCACCTTCTGTAACGCGTCGATTTGGTATTTAGAGAAAACAGACAAAGACACAAGAACCAAGATGCCTCTGTTCACAATATGCTGTCAACAGGGACGAGTTAATTTTCCACCCCTAAGACAACCACCGCCTTATCTGGAAGAGTTAATCGCCACGAATTCTTCATTTCGAGCTCTCCAATGAATATATAAGTGCTTGCTCGCAATGACATCGATTGGCGGGAAGATATACAACTCTCTGTCAACAAGAAATGGGCCCCCATGTTTTAGGATTAACGGGCAAAATTACCATCTCATCGGCTCCATGTTGCCAATGCATGGACAACCACCAAAGTTTCTACAAATGTTCATTGTTGACACAGAGAATGAGGTACGGAACCGGATAAACTCGATGTCACGTAGGACGTCGGGTGGGGAAATACAAGAAGAGAAAGTAGAGGGGTTGATTAAGATGCTCCACGAACACAACTGCCTCTGTAAATTCTTCCAGAAAGCGAGAGACCGTTTCAAAGCCAATGATATCGCAGATCTAACTATGAGAATATATCTAAGGTCACGGAAATAGCTAGACTAATCATTGGTGATATATCCGCTACTACTGGATACAAAGTTGTTGTCCTCGAGATGCAGTCAACTAGCTTCCAACAAATAAGAGATGACCATCCACCCTTCATGAGCTTGCAGTACCCATTACTATTCCCTTACAGAGAGTATGGCTTCCACCCAGAAATACCCCACGTCGTAACTCAAGCAGGAGAAAGGAAGAGGACATTCATAAGTATCCACGAGTTTTACGCTTACGAAATTCAGACACGCCTAACTGAAGGTATGACAATCGTCAAAGATGGGTGCCTATTCCACCAATACATCGTCGATTCATACACACAAGTGGAGCAAGACAGACTTCAGTGGCATAGAAATAATCAAGACCAGCTCCGGGCAGATCTGTACAATAATGTTTTTGACGCAGTTAGCAAAGGTGAAACTGAAGAAAAAAAACGTGGGAACAGAATTATACTACCATCCAATTTCACATGAGGCCCAAGGTATATGATCGAAAAATACCACGACGCAATGGTGATATGTTGTGCGTATGGCAACCCAACTTTGTTTATAACGATGCCAACAAACCCCAACTGGAGTGAAATAAAGGAACACTTAGCAACATATGGGGGATCATCAGAGAATGAACGGTCTGATCTGGAAACACGGGTTTTCAAAATGAAACTTGATCAAATGATTAAAGATCTTGAAGAAGGAACATTCTTCAATCCCTCTGTAGCAAGTAAGTAACTCAATAAATTTCAAGCCTTAATTGAAACCTATAAAAGAGACATGAAAATAATAATGTTTTTTTGCAGTTCTACACACAATAAAATTCCAGAAACGCGGCCTATCACACGCCCATATTCTTCTTTGGCTTGATAAGGCTCCCAAAATACCAACCCCCGAGCAGATTAATGACATCATATTTGCCGAGTTGCCAAACAAAACAGAAGACCCCGAAGGGTTCGAACTGGTAGAAAAGCATATGATGCATGGGCTATGTGGAATACATCGGCCAACCTCCCCATGTATGGAGAACAATGTATGTATCAAAAAGTACCTGCGCCAATTCAGTGGGGAGACAACCATTGACAAAAATGGATATATAATCTACAGACGACGAGAGGACAACAAAAACGTTGCACTAAAAGGAAGGACAAAGCTTGAAAACCGATCTGTCATCCCTCACAACCTGTAGATATTGAAAAAATATCAAGCCCACATCAATGTCAAATGGTGCAACATGAAAAATGTTGTCAAGTATCTATTTAAGTACATAATGAAAGGAGTAAACAAGGCAACCGTTTTGATAGATAATGGAAACAAACAAGAAGGTATCACAAATGAGAAAAGCGAGATCGTAAAAGAAAGGGATGAAATACAAGAATATCTCGATTTTCGGTATCTATCAGGGTGCAAAGCAATGTGGCGGATGTTTGGTTTCCACATACACAAAAGAAAACCCTTAGTTCAGAAGCTCACTATCCATTTGCCGAACCAACACACAGTGACATATAGAGAAACGAATAATTTAGCACGTGTGCTTCACAAATTCAGGATCGACAAAACAATGTTCACTGCGTGGATGGAGATGAACAAAAACTGTCCAGAAGCACGGAAATTGACATACATAGTGTTTCCCCTTTACTATGTATGGGATCAAGACAACAAAATGTGGCATAAGCGCAAGCGTGAGCACTCAATCGGCTGAATAGTCAATATCCACCCAACTGCTGGAGAGCTATACTACCTCTGAATTCTACTAAACGTCATTAGAGGAGCCACGAGCTATGACGATCTCCTTACTGTGAATGGAAACAAAAAGGATACGTTTAGGGAGGCATGTTTAGCAAGGGGTCTTTTGGATGACGTTAAGGAATGGTGTCACGCAATGGATGAGCCTAACCATTGGGCAACACCCCACCAGGTTCGCCATTTATTCGTCATCATTCTCATCTTTTGTGTCGTTGCTGCACCTGAAAAACTCTTGGACCATTGCTGGAAGAAGATGTCCAAGGACATTCTACACAAACAAAGAAAAGCTTTCGGTTTTTGAAGATCAACAATTAGGAGAAGGATATTTGAAATTGTATACTCTCATCAAAGTTGAAAAACTCCTACACCAACATGATAGCTCACTAACAGAGTTCAGCAAAATGCCCACGCCGAATCTGAACATCTTAAAAGAGCTGAAAAACAGTTTATGGATACAAGAACTTCAATTCAACACGGTTAAGGAGAAACAACAACACGAGATGCTATTTAGCACGCTAAACGAGGAAAAATTGGAAGCTTACAAAACAGTAATAGATTCTGTGGAGAAAAAGTTAGGGAAACTCTTCTTCCTCTACGGGCCAGGCGGTACAGGTAAAACATACGTTTATCGCATTATCATCGCGAAACTGCATTCGATGGAGAAAGTTGTGCTTCCGGTAGCCTCCTTTGGCATAGCAGCTCTCCTCCTCCCAGGAGAGTGAGCAGCCCACTCACAGTTTAAAATACCACTCGAACTCACGGAAGAGTCTATGTGCCCAATTAAAAGAGGGACAATATTGTCTAGCTGATAACGAAGACATATCTTATAATATGGGACGAGGCGCCAATGTCACACAAACAAACATTTGAGGCCGTTGATAGAACTATCAGAGACATACTATCAGAAACAGACAATTCGGCAAAAGATAAACCATTTGGGGGTAAAACAGTCCTACTAGGAGGTAACTTCAGACAAATTCTGCCGGTAATCCCACAAGGAACCAGGTCCGACACAGTGAAACATGTGAAACATGTGAAGTGTTACTCTTAGAAAAAACATGAGGCTGGAAAGGACTGAAACAGAATTCGCTTCATGGCTATTAAGGTTGGAGACGGTACGATACCAGCAACCAAAGCAACAAATGAAGAGGGCAGCAGAGATGGAGAAATGATATCTATTGACGAATCATTCTTCTTGAACAACAGTGGGAACCCGTTACAAACAATAGCAGAAGTTGCACTATCAATGGGACAATCCAATGAGCACAACAACCATAACTTCACCGACCAAACTATCCTAACTCCAAGGAATGAAACAGTTGACGAGATAAATGAATACATGCTTTCTCAAGTCTCAGGTGATCTTAAAGAATATCCAAACGCAGACAGTTACGAAAAAGCGGAAATAGCCAACGAGGATTATGAGACAATGTATCCACCAGAGTACTTAAACTCGCTTGAGTACCCGGTCCTACCAAAACATTTGTTTCGACTGAAGATAGACGTGCCTATTATGCTATTACGAAACATAAACCAAAGAGCTGGTTTATGTAACGGAACAAGACTAACCATAACTCAACTAGGGGAGAGGGTGCTAGAGGCACAAGTCCTAACGGGTACACACATCGGCGAAAAAGTGCTTGTTCCAAGGATAATTCTGAATCATGTGAAAACAAATCACTCATTTACACTACGCCCGCGGCAATTCCCAATTAGAGTTTGCAACGCAATGACTATAAACAAAAGTCAAGGCCAAAGTTTGAAACGAGTGCTCCTATACCTTCCTCGCCCAGTATTCAGCCACGGACAATTATATGTTGCTCTATCAAGGGTAACAACACCTCGAGGTGTACGTATCTTACAAGGAGAAGAAGAACCATAAGAAAAGGCCAAAAATATAGTCTACAAAGAAATCTATAATTGTCTCCCCAAAAGAAACAGGTAAACAACAACACAAGAATTAATCACCTCCACATTAAACACACTAAAAGAAACTTACAAATTGCAGGACGACTGTCTGGTAGGAGATCAAAGAGAAGAGACCACCAGATAGTACAAACCAAATTGTCATTAAATGTTAAAGAACACAACTCAACCGACAAACAAGAATAAAAAAATTGAACTTATTTTCTTTATGTAGGTTGTACAGGTTACACAACCGCAAAAGTGGAAAGATAAAGCAATGCTACAAAAGAGAGCTTAACCAGAAGACACAACAACAATTACCCATTTTTGGAGGATTTCTTCTTTAAACATGTCACTCAATTTTATTATGCTACGCCTTTTAAACCTTCAGAAAAGGTTATATCAAAATATTTTATTCGTAATCATTCAAACACTATTTTTAAACAAACTACGTCTTCTAATCAAACTAGTGTTGAAATGTTCAATCCCCAAATTAATAGTCTATGAAATATTTTAAAAAGAATAAAACATCAATTTCGCATTATTTCACAACATCTACACACAAAACCACACAGTTTATAAGCTAATCTAATTATACTAATTTCGTATAGAACTACCTAAAAATTTAACAATTACATTAACACAAATAACACATAACCAAAAACCACATCCGTTAGAAAAACAACCACAATAACTCAAGTAATCAAAACTTAATATAAGAAAAAATAAACTACTAACCTACACTGATATAACTAAATACACGAAAACTACAAACCACAAATCTGCGCGTAGCGCGGATAAAAAAGACCTAGTTTTATATAAAAGTGCAGAAGGAAGTGTTAATCGTGTCCTATATAAAATCCACGAACTCTTATAAGGCAACATCGAATTTAAAATACTAAACCATTAAACCAAAAATTTTAAATTCTGTACATAATATTTTAACTTCAAAATTATATTCAAAAAATTGTGAATGGAATGCTAAACCGATTGGAAAACTCCTCTATTTATAATTATTTGCACATTTTGATTATTTATTGTCAAACTCTGATATATGCCAAAAAAAAGACTTTGTTTCTCTGATATGACAAAGAAATTTAAATCTTGTTACCGAAATTTTTTATATCAAACTACATAATGTTATGTGCTATGCACGTGATAGTTTATTAATATCATAACTTATATTAAAATTTAATTTTTTTATGATATGAAGTGTTGGGGGTAAATTTTTTTTCTTAGAGTCTGGCTATAGTCTAGACCAAGGAGACATAGATAAACCTTCTAGTTGTAAGTGCTAACCAAGGCCATAGCCGAGGACACCATCGCCAAACCGAGGCCATAGCCGAGGTAAGGCGGATATCCACTAAGTCGATCTAAGATCTTAAGAGATAAGGACAAATACCTTATTTGAATCTAGGGAAATATTCTTTTTGTAAGATAAGCTCGAATATAGGAGTTATCCATAAGATAAATGGAAACCTTAACTCGAAAGCTATAAATACAAGAGGAAGAACCTTAATTCAAGGATCCGACCCCGAAATCCAAAACTTATACACTATTGTAATCGACCTCTTATTGATCAATAAAGAAAAGTCTTTTGTATATCTTTCTGCCTCTTTCGCTCATCCCTTTTCCAAAACCTTAAATCACCATCGACCATCTTGTTCTTGTTCTTCTCCATCGAAGAACGTCCAAACCCCCTCCCTCCCCCAAAAAAAAAGAAGTTTGGCGCTAGAAGGAGGGAGAGATTTCAACAAGAACAAAGCATCAAAGATGAGCGAATCCGGCAGTTCATCCAAACCAAGAGGTAGCAAACACCTCGAATCTGTGTCTGAGGAAGTAGCTTCGAATCCTACCAAAGAAAAAGTACCCGAGACGGCCGACGACGCGGCGATCGCGGCGGAGCTTCAAGAGCACGAGCAGATCGCGGCAAAGCTGCAAGAGTACGAGTTAATCGCGGTGAAATTAAAAGAAAACGAAGCTCGTCTAAAGGAGTTAGAAGACAAGAACGCGGTTCTTAAAGCCTTGACGGCGGAGAAAAATGCTGACACGCTTGAAGACGACAACGAAGACGACGAGAGGCGTGCCAGGTTTAAAAGAAAAGTCTCGTCGATGCAGACCCTAGGCGAGACGCCACCGAAGGTCTTTAAGGAGGCTCGGACGCATCAGACTCCAAGTTCATGTTTCACCCGGACCCCTGACTCCTACCACAAAAATAGTCCTAGCAAACCTTACAAGGGAAATGTAAAGAGACTCTTGGTGTGGAAGCCATGCTAATGGGGAGACTGGAAGCCATGGAGAACATGATAAAGCGTCTGTCAGGAGTAGCTCCACCGGTTATCAGGAGCGCTCCCAACTCCTACGCAGGTACACCCTTCGTTGACGCCATTGCCTATGGCGAAGTACCCAAGAGGTTCTCTTGGCCAACCATGACTCTATACGACGGGACCACTGATCCAAACACGCACATCTTGCAGTTTCGCCAACGCATGCTCACCGTCCCCATCGGCTATGAGCACTTGGAGGTATGTATGGGCAAAGGATTTGGAGCAACCCTCTCAGGCCTAGCTCTGTTGTGGTACTCCAAGCTTACCAATGGCTCTATCGACTCCTTCGTCATGCTGACAGACCGCTTCGTAGAGCAATTCGCTAGCAGCCGAGTCTTGAGACATGATTCTGATGATCTCTATCGGATCAAGAAATGCCTTGGCAAGAGCGTGAGAGAATACCTCCATCGATTCAATGGGGTGAAGGTGTCGGTCCCCAACTACGTCGCCTCCACGACCATCTTAGCCTTAAGGCAAGGGTTGTTGCACGATGGCGACATGTACAAGGACCTCACTAAGTACCCCTGCCATACCATGGAGGATGTACTCTCCAAGACCTAGGCCCAAATTAAATGGGAAGAAGACCCAGCTTATCAAGTCCAATTGGCATAGAGAAATCATCCCAAAAGTCATGGTCACTCCAAGGCCGCCAGGGACGATAAGCCTAACGCCAGGTCCAGATCTGAAAAAATCTGCCAAGGGTGGCCCCAGAGGATGGCCAAAGCCCTTGGCCAAAGAGGAGCACGAGAAGTACGTGCCCATGGCCTGTCCCGACATTTCCAGTGTGGTGATATCCTCGGCTGAGATAGTGATTGAGCTGGGACGTATGTCTGGAAAGGTCAAAAGGTCTGTAAAGATGTGCGCCCCTCAGGACAAGAGAGACACGTTTAAGTGGTGCGATTTCTAACATGACCACGGTCATCTAACGGAGGATTGCTTCTAGCTAAGGCTCGAAGTGAATGAGTTGCTCAAAAAGGGATACCTACGAGAGTTCCTCTCAGAAAGAGGAAGGGTGCTCATTCATAAACAGACCAAGAATGACGTTCCCATGGGGCCAAGGCCTGATTCGCCAAGGAACGGTTATGATGTCAACTTCTCTGTTGCCAAGAGAAGCACTCGCGCTGCCAAGATCAACCATGGAGTAGATATCATGGCGGTTAGCAGAGAGCGCGAGGATGGCCCTGTCTTAATAAGCTTCACCGCTAATACCGGCGGAGAAGTGATGACTCCGCACCACGATGCCCTAGTGATATCACTGAAAGTTATGAACTTCCTTATGAAGCGAATCCTCGTCGACAATGGCAGCTCAACTAACATCATCTTCACCAACGCGTTTGAAGGCTAGGGATTAAACGAAGAAGAAATCGCCAGAAAGTCAACTTCTCTAGTCGGATTCAGTGGCGAAGTAAAGCAAACCATGGGAGAAGTAATCCTACCGGTATACACTGGAGGTATTGACCAAAAGACCAAGTTCCTCATCATAGATTTCTCCTCGGCGTACAATGCAATAATGGGGAGGCCTTGAATACATAATATGAAGGTTGTTCCATCAACTCTGTATCAATCCTTGAAATTCCCAACTCCCTGGGGAATAAGAGAAATCAGAGGAGATCAGGAACGGACCCGCTCATGCTACCAGACGACCCTCAGAGCTATTGCTCCAAAACCCTGCTCGATGGCCACCGCCATGGAGATCCCTGTCGATTCGTTGCACGAAGAAAGCAATCCTCAAAGAATATTGTCGCATACCGGCCAGGGGGGCAAGACCACATGTAAGAGATGAGCCTTTGGAGAAAAACGATTTAACATCTTTAAAAACTCCTTAGGAATTTACCAAGGCCTTGTACCCAAAAAATTTTTAAAAAAAATTCATATAACGCGGACGAGATCATAAAAACCATGGCCGAAAGGTCATGGCGGAATGCGGACGGGCTCCTAACTATGGTCCATCCAATGCGGACCAGATCCTAAAAACCATGATCGAAAGGTCATGGCGCAATGCGGACGAGTTCCCAAAAACCATGGTCGAATGGATGTGGCGAAATGCGGACAAGATCCTAATGATGGTAGATGCAATGCATCAAAACTATGAGTTAGCAAAACTAATGGATATGTGAACCCGTGTCCATCCTAGTACGCGGCTCATAAAAAATGAATATCGATCGGTCACAATAAAGCTAGCAAAAACTATGACACATGGTGTCAATAAGGCTTCGGCTCAGGAACTAAATGTTCAAAGAGACTTTGTGCCCAGAGGCAGGTGTGCCCCATATCTCATGTATTAAAACATGGATCTCAATCGAGACTAAGACATGTTAACTAAACGCTTATGAGGTCGCGACTCATACGACGTAAAGTTAGTAGGGGACCTTAGCTCACCAAGGGCTTGAGGCCCCAACTCATGGTTAAGACCACCACAAAACCATGATTCTCCAGGCCATATGCTCCCGAGCTTAGATATTAAATATAAAAATTTGTAAATCTAATGACCAAGAGACCATGGTCCACCAAGGGCCATGTGCTCCCACCTTTTTCTTTGAATGCAGGTTCAACGACGAAAGATCGTGGACCTACCAAAGCTATGGATGTCTAGGCCCTAGTAGAGCGGCCAGAACTAGCAAATCAGAGCGCTCCAGCCGCCCAAGGTTGAGATCCCTGCAATTCCGGATGTCATGCCCAGAGAGCAAGAGAGCCTTAGAACTCTAAGGAGAATACGAGGAGCTAACATCTGCCATAGACCTGAGGGCATCAAACAAGACCGATCCAGAATCCAAAATCGACACCTTCAGAAAGGAGTATGGAAATAATCTAGTGCAATTAGCGCAAACCCACTAATTACAATGGCCCCAGATGCGATTCACCATGGCTATAATATTGATTCGACATCTCCTCGATAGGGAAAGTCTACCAAGATAATAGACTAAAAAGATGATTGAACAATAAGAAAGTTGAAGGAGTGAAAAGCAGCAAGAAGGAACCAAGCAGGTGACGGGATGAAAGCCCTAGCGGTTTGTCTAGGTTGAAGGTTTCAAAACTTAGACTCGCAAGAGTTTCGAGGCCAAACAATCTAAGGACAAGCTCCAAGGCGCGAAAATTCGAAAGAAGTTCAACACCCGTAAAGAAACCCACGCAGGACAAAATACGGTGCTAGACAAAACCAACGCGTACAAGTCAAGATGGCGTTCGCTGATTTTTGTGGCCTTCAATAAAAAGCCATCGAGGGTATCCAGGCTTTTGCCACTTGAATAAATAGCGAGATCGGTCATGGCCTCCACTGGCGGGAATGATATTCTTGCATTAAGACGATTACTATGGACCCTTAAAATGACAAAGCAAAGGTCACAAAAAGGTATCCATGTCCCGCATTCAAAGACGACGGTTGCCTCGGAAGCAAGTTCAGATTCCCTTAGCCTAAAGCCAAGGCTAAAGCAAGGGATGGATCAAAGGAGTGGAAGCCAGGTTAGATGTGATAAAAGGTCATGGCGACAAGTTTTGATATTAGATCAACAAAAGGCGAAGGAGCCCGTAGATTTTATTACATCATCAGAAGATTCTTTAAAGGAACGATGGCAAGCTAAATACTACAAAGCGTCTTACTAGAAGAATGGAAGCTATTACATTGGGTCTCATCAGTACATCTCTAACGACTAAGCTACGGTGAGAAGGCATGCAATATCATGGAACCCGCATGACCTGAAGCCAAAGGCATGACAAGACTTCTGCTAAGGCTAAGGACGCCTCCCCTCCTTGGACCCAAAGTGCCTATCGACAAAAGACGGATCCACACCATGGGGTCACAATAGATCTTCCCGTTATGGATAAGATCACACTCGATTATACGCACCAGGGCTAAGGACCGAAGAGAGGCACCTAAGGTAGAGACTCACTAAAAACCTGGAGAAGACTTGAGTCTTTCTATTTCCATGACGGCAATAGATCCCGAAAAGTCCAAGGGGACCCAATCCCATCAATTGTGGTTGTTGCAGCCACAATGACCCATGATGGCCAGGCGGTCGTACTAAAGGTTCCATCACCTTCCAACCATGGTTTCTGATGTTGACTCGGCTCACCTTTGACGTGGAGATCCATCTTCGTTCCGTCAGTCTCTGTCATGGATGGCCTTGGAAACGTTAAACCCAATGGAAACGCCAAGGATGTCCAACACGGGAGGAGAAGATCACCAAGGTTGAATTCTATTCGGATAGCTATGGCAGCAGCCAAGACAGCAATCTGCCATCATTGCCTAGCTCGATGGAAGATCCCGAAGGTTGTCACTCCGTCACCACAGGTGATGCCCACCTTCAGGCCAAATCCAAAACACCATGGAGAGATCGACGAAAGCGTTGGCCCTGATTCATTGTCTTGATGAGGTCTCCACCCTTGGACTGCGGAGGAAATCCAGAGGTGATGGCTCAGGTTTTCACCCTAGAAATCACTGCAAGCGTACAGTTAGTACGTTGTAGTGGTTCGGGTATCGA